>CM024696.1:13687661-13956206 GCA_014182845.1 Corymbia calophylla | reverse complement strand
TTGGCGTTGGGCTCGAACGGCAGGGAACGGTCAGCGTCGTCAAGCACTGACCAGGCTTGCGGCGCACTCGTTGTCACTCACGTTGGGCTCGGCAGCGTGAGGGACGGATGGGGCGACAGCTCCTCGTCGTGGTCGACTCCAGCAGCAACAAACCTAAGTCGATAGCGATGATGGACAGCGAGCCGGCTTCGTCAGGTTCCGTGGTGTAGCAGGACAGCAGGGATGCGTTCGAGCGGCTGGGACTGATCGTGGTGGTGCGGCAACTCGGTCAACGAAGAGACACGGCAAAAGGACGCGGCTGAACTCTCTTCGAGCTCTCTCTTTTCTCTCGTGCTTCTCAATGTGGCCGCCTCTCTCTATAGAGTCTCGCTTTTTAGCTTCCTCACGATCTCTCTCTTTCTTTTCTGTGGATTTTTGTCTCCCTTTTCAGTGTGTGTCCCTTTTATAGGCAAGACAACATGGTGCCCTAAAAAAAAAGATAAGAATAGCGATGATGTAACACATCCCTATTTCACCGCATTTATGGGTTCCCTTTCATTAGGGCAATGAGTTTCAATTTTTTTTTTCCTACATACATCGGATTTGCATGCCTAAGGCCTTCATCATCGAATTAGAATGCATGCGAGTGAAATTATTGTGAGATAATGGTACCACGCTTCAATAGTTTAAACTCTTGGAAGAAACAGTCATTCAAATAATTTCTAACTTAATCCATGGTATCCAATCACATGTTAAAGATTTAAATCTTAACAATTCCTCTCGAGCTCTTTGCTCCCGTTTTTGGGTTTCAACCTTGCCCGTACAAAAGAGGAGCCTTGTCCATCAATCATAGAGTTAGAGTCCTACGGGGAAATTAGAAGGCGTGAATCTGTTTTTTTTTTCTTTTCTATTTATTTTGACAAGAGAATATGAGAACGAATGAACAAATACAGTACAAGCAACACTAATATTCTCAACGGGAAAAAAAAAACCCGAACGAGACAAGGACAAAAAGCCCCGAGATTCGATTCGAGTCGATCATACAAGTCGGTGGGACATCGACAGGTTTAAACACTAAATGGAAAAGTCAGCGATATCAACCATGGTGATGATGGTGATGTCCTCCTCCAAGGCCATGTGGATGATGTCCCCATCCATGAACTGGAACAGCATGACCTCCGTTCATGTGTCCAACAGGACCATGCCCATGAGGATGGGCATGTTGATGATGCTGCAATTTCCCTACAAGCCCATGTAATGGCCTGCCCAAGCCCATGCCCATGCATGACCCCTTGATGGCCATGTCCCAGAAGCCCATGCCCATGCATGACCCCTTGATGGCCATGTCCCAGAAGCCCATGCCCGTGATGTCCTCCCTCCCAGACCATACCCGCCTTGGATGTCCTCCCCCATGATGGCCATGGATGTGACCGACATGTGCTCCATGGCCATGATGTCCCTCGCCATGGTACAGGTGATGCTGCTGCTGCTGCTGCTGATGCCCTTGGTGAAACATTTTTCTGCTCCGGATTTGGACGCGCGCTTTGAATATTTCAAGTTCTGGAAATTTGAAGTATTCGACTGGAAGACTGATTGGATGATGCGAAATGAAGATGGGATTGAGGTATTTTATAGGAATGGCCGTGGTGAGAGGGCGGACCTCGACGAAGCAAAGGCCCCAAATTTCACTCGGCCGCCAAATCCTACACACGGATTCTACAGATGGACACGTTCCTACCTCTGGGTGCTCATTTTTTTCTGCTTAGCCATGAAGCGTCCGCGTGAATCTGGTGAAATGTTTCGAGGACCACAAGATTCGATTGTAACGTGCTTCCAGCTGTGCGCGTGGAGAAAGGAGAAGCTAATCATCCAGTTTCTTCTGCTGGTGTCGTAGATGATGGAGCAGACAAGTATTCAAAATAATTAGTTTTCGTTTGTTTCACAAAAAGTTAGTTTTTTTTAATTTAATTTAAATAAGATTTGAAGAAGAAAATAATAAAAAAAGCCACGTAAAAAAGAGAAATTAATTTAAAATGTCATGTTGGCATTTTCTATTAAACAAATTGACAATGTCATTGAAAGGACTCAATTGCATTTATTTGAGATGTTTTAGGATTGATTACATTTATGAAAAATTTTAATACTCAATTATATTTTTGCGACAAATTTTGAGATTTCTCGTGTATTTGTCCTTTATTTTAATTTACTTTCTTGCATAATTTATTTATACATACAACTGTGGACAAGGTGGACTGTTATGTAGAATTAAAAGATGATTTGCCTTGAGGGGCAAGTTCGCGCGTGAACATTGACCAGAGATGCGGATGTCGACGCGTTCTGACGTGCGGCTCTCCGTTTCTGGCTAGGTGTGCACGTTTGATTTGATTAGGCATACCCTTCTGTGCAGTTTTTTTTTTTTTTTTTTTAAAAAAAAAGGCAACGCATTTGTTTGTTGATCACATTTGAGGAAGAAAACCATTAGTTTAACTTTGTGCCAAAGCAACACAATGACATTATAATTGAATTAATTACGGTAATTTGGATCATTACAAAACTAATGATAATTTTAATCGGAAGAGGATTGGGGCCATGTTTTCCCCTATAATAAAAAAACTTGAAGATAACACTTCTTTTAATGAAAACTGAAAAATAGCATTTGGCAAAGGGATGACTAGAACATATTGTAGTGTGCTACAAATTGTATTTCATAGGATTGTTAGATTTGTGTAAATATGCCATACCGTTGGGCAGCGTCTCTCATCCTTTCTTGCATGAACTTGTTTGAGGCTACTTTGATAGTTGCTAACATGAGTCCTTATCATAATGTGTTGACTCTGCTTTTCTAATGATAGAAATCGATTGAACTAACTCATACCATTTGAAAGCAGAGAACTCCCTATTGTTTCCAATCCGGTCCTTCAAGTACATGATTTGTAGGGATATCAACCAACTCGATCCAGTACCTTGATATGGTACCCCTCTAGCCATTTCAATTAATTAAATCTCTTTATTAAAGGCATGGCACGCCAAATGTGATTGAATGCAAGGACAAATATAGATAGGTGATCCGTGGATGTATGGCAGCATGAGCAGAGGCATCTAATTAATCTGATCAAATTAAAATCTACCATTCATTGGTGAGGCATTATTTTCTGTGAAAACCGGTAAATGAAGAACATTGCTGGTCTTCGCCTCCAACTCGCTCGGGAGAGGACCTAAGGTCAAGCCGCACTTTACTGTGTAATTACCATGAACAATTTAGCTGAACAATTTAGCTGATACTTCATCTATAAATTTTGTTCCTTTCTCTTATGGGCTGATCAAATTGATACACTAGCAAAATATTTCATAATAATAAATTTTTGGGCTTAACTAGTAAAAGATGTTTGATTTCTTGATTGCCAACTTGGGTTGCCGGAGTTCCCAAATCATTTGCCGGAGTTACTTGAATGACAAAGATGGAAAGCATACGCCATTGTCTGCGATGTTTGCTGTTAAAGCCCTCATCTCTCAATTAATTCTGGTCAATTTGTTCATGTATGCCAATGGTGCTCGAAGAGCTCAGTAACATATCAGTTCTAGTTCGAACCTTCCACTTTTCCGCATAAAATACATGAAATCATTTGATCCGAAGCCTCAAACAACCGATATCATCATACTAATCTTCAGTGTATCATTGCATAATATTGGTACACAAACAGTATAGAGAAATTTCCATCAACCTCCACAACACTTCAAACAGCTGAATATGATCATCCAGCGAAACTACTCGTAAAGATAAAACTAGCATCGGTTACTGGCAAGAGCCAAACACGAAATCCCCAAGACACATATAATGCTGACATGATGTCATTATTGTCCAAGACCCAACTCCAAGTGTCCTCTCTAGTCAGCTGTGAGAGCAAGAGTGCCGAGTTGCTCGGTTATTGGAGTTGGTGTCGCAGCCACGACTTCCTGTTCGTGTTGTTGCTCCCGTTCCTCTTCTGATTCCAGTTGCTCCGTCCAAGTATGACGCCTCCCAAACCGGCCATTTGCATGGCACCTCCTCCCTTTGTGACCATGACCGTGACCTTTGCAGTGACCATGATGGCCATGTTTGAAAAGGCCATGCCCATGGACAAAAAGAAACCTCACATGATGCCCCTGTCCGAGAGTGCCGAGTTGCTCGGTTATCGAAGTTGGTGTCGCAGCCACGACTTCGTGTTCATGTTCCTCCTCCTGTTCTTGTTCCAGTTTCGGTTCCGATTCCTCCGTACAGTTATGACGCATCTTGAACTGGCCATGCGCATGGCACCCCCTCCCTTTGTGACCATGACCGTGACCTTTGCAATGACCATGATGACCTTGTTTGAAAAGTCCATGCCCATGGACTAAAAGAACCCTCACATGATGCCCGTGTTCGAGAGTACCGAGTTGCTCGGTTACTGGAGTTGGCGTCGCAGCCACGACTTCCGGTTCCTGTTGCTGCTCTTGTTCCTGTTCCAATTCCGATTGCTCCTGTTCCAATTCCGATTGCTCCATATAGGTATGACCCTTCCCCCACTGGCCATGCCCATGGCCCCTCCCTTCGTTACCATGACCGTGACCCTTGCAATGACCATGATGAAGATGTTTGAAAAGTCCATGCCCATGAACAAAAAGAACCTTCACACGATGCCCATGTCCATGTCCATGACACCCATGTCCTCCGAGACCATGCCCATAGAGAGGTCCTTCCACGTGGGGACCATGCCCGCCATGATGCCTGTGTCCGCCTCCGTTACCCATCTCATGGTGACGATGTCGACCGTGATGATGCATTCCCTCGTGACCCATTCTCATCTTCATCCTCTGTTTCGTATATCCCTCGACTCTGTTTCAGTCTTGACAGAAGAATAGCTGCCTGGATGATGAGAGATGAGAGGGAGAGAGGCCTTTATTTATAGAGGTTCGCGAGGCCGTGTTTCAACTGCAGCAGTCTTACCAAATATGGCGATCTTTTCACACGCCTCTTCTCTGACAAATTTCATAGCTTAACTAACAAGTACTTAAGCAATCCGTGTGAACCACGGCAAATGCCGTCAAGTCTCGAGTGTTTGTCTTGGGGAGCAAGTTCGCGCGAGAATGAATCAATGGAGGTCGGTGGCCCTGATTTGGGAGATTGACTGGAGACGTGGATGTCGACGCGTTCTGACCTGCGGCTCCACGTTTATGGCTTGGTGTGCACGTAGGGGGTGACGAGATAACTTCGCTCCTTTGGGCCACCGCAAAGAAACCGATTGAATTGGAGACTTGCTCTGTGAATCCGATTTCCTTTTGTCCTTATTTTATTGACTACGCGTTTGATTTTATTAGGCATACCCTTTAATGCGGTTAAAATAACTATCAACCTCCCCAAGAGAAGGCAACGCGTTTGTTTCTTGATGACATTTGTGGAAGAAACTATACTTTCAACCTTTTGCCAAAACAACACGATGACATTATAATTGATTTGATCAGACTAGGATTGGGGCCATGTTTCCTCCTATAGATAAGAACTTAAGGATAACACTTCCTTTTATGAAAACAGAAAAATATTTCATTTGGTGAGTGGATGATTAGAACAAATTATTGGGTACTACTAATTGTATTTCATTTGATTGTATGATTTGTGTGTAAACATGACACACTGTCGGGCAGGGTCTCTCATCCTTTCTTGCATGTACTTGTTCTAGGCTGCTTTGATTGTTAACATGACTTCTTATTAGAATGCGTAGAATTTACTTTTCTAAGGATTCAAATCCATTGAACTAGCTCATATAATTTGAAAGGGGAGAATTTCCGATTGTATCTAAGCCGGTCCTTAAAAATATGCAAATCCGTGGGATCTCAACCAACTTAGAACAAGACAACTTGACAAAACGTGACATGGCCCAAAACATATAATAGCTTGTGATCTAGTTTGGATTTCACTTCCTTAAATAGATTTGATTAACTCAATCTTATTTGATTGGCAAATCAATCTCAAAAACAAAACTTTCCTAACGGAAAGCTCTACTTATGGAAACAAGATTTGATTGTATGGGCGATCAAAATCAAAGTGGAGATTCTATCTTTGTCACTCAACGACTATCAAAATCTTTTGATACAATTTTATACAATGGGTAGATTGGAAGACAATCCTCCGAATACTATCCAATGGCTAGTTTGGAAGTGGGAGAGATTTAAGAAATCAAGGGATCGAGAAACAAGTAAGAGATAAAGCATAAAATCTATAATTCCAAAGTCTGAGAAAACTTCGACCATATACATTTATTTTTCGTGAGCTTAAAAGTTTGTGATTGTGAGAGAAGTACATAAGACTGACTTAGTGAGATAATGTGATCTACCATTGAGTGTTTGCACTTAAAGTTGTAATCTCTTATTAATCATATGGTAGAATTCAGCCAATAGGTTATTAGCATGGGAGAGTGGCCGTAGACTTAATCTAAGCTGAACTACTATAAATTTCATGTACAATTTTTTTTTATCCCAAATATCTTATTGCTTATTGTTATAATTTATTGCACACTTTATAAGTGCTTCTAAAGTCTGTTCTACCGCATAACAAATTTGAACTTTGTTCTAGAATTTAATTCTTGTTTGGACTTTAATCTTGACTCGTTTTATTCCGCTTTAATTTGACAAGATTTTATCACCTATTCATCCCCTCTAGGTGATTCTTTGCTTGCCAGCCTCACAACCAACCCAGTCCGATACCTCGATTTGGTGTCTCTCTTGCCATTTTAGTTAATTAAATCTCTCTATTAAAGGCATGGCATGCCGATATGATTGAATGCTAGGATAGATATGGATAGGTGATCCGTGGAGGTAGGAGCAAAGGCATCTAAATAAACTCAATCACCACCCAAAAAGAAGCCTCTATTGCAAAAATTAGTTGTTTCACCTTTCTTTACAAACCCATTTACAAATGAATTAAGAGAAACTCACATAATCAACTCACTTTTCCTTATGCAGTGGCCTTGGCCTTATTTTTCTTCCTTAATAACTCATAACCCTCTATTTTTTTCTTCTAAGCATATATTTAGTCATTGCGCTACACGGCTTCATAAGAATAATGCTTTTACATGTTGCTTTAAACGACTTGCCTTAGACGAATTGCCTTTATAGGGCTTTGGGCTTCCATTCCAAGTGGCACGATTATTCATACGCCGTAGTGAAGTTAGTTTGCAACTATTCTACAGTTCTCCACTTCTTGAATGGTTCTGATGATCTAATAAGAGGGAAATTACAAAGAAAGTTCGACTTCGGGTGGGGAATATGTAGGCAAGAATGTTTCTTAGTTTACTCATGGTATCGATTTCTCAAGACCTTTGATCTCTATCAAGACGTGACGAAAAATGCAAAAATGAATAACCCGTGTAGCTATTAGGAAGCTTTGTCGTGGTTGAAGAAGAAGTGTGAATCCAGTTCAATTGAAGTACTTGAAGCTGAGTTGCACGTGGAGTTGACTTCGGACAGCCTATCAGTTGTTAAGTGAATCTTAGGCCAAATAGAAAGTCCTCGGGCTTCCAGGTCCATTATACAAGATTGTCAAATTTTATTGGCCCAGCTAGAAGGAGTCCAAATGTTATTTGAGCCCAAAGCACACAAATCGCGAGTCGTAGCCGTGGATGGTCGCGTAGCGTGAGGCTAACTCCTTCCACGGGGTGGGTTGCTATCCCCTCAATATAGTCTCTTTGGTTGATCTTATTTCATAAATTTGGATCTAAATGTAATCAAGCGTTGAGGTAGTAATCAAAGAAGTTTTTTTGACAAAAAAAGAACAAGGAATAACCCCTATGCTGCTTCATGAGTAAGCTTTGTAATTCGGCTCTTCGTTAGTTGGTCTGCCCCAAGTTTGAGTGGTTGCTTGAAGGGCTATTTGATCCGATCAAATTAAAATCTGCCATTCATTGGTGAGGCATTCTTTTTTTGTGAAAACCGGTAAATGATGAACTTTGCCGGTCTTCCCCTCCAACCTGATCAGGAGAGGACTCAAGGTCAAGCTGCACTTTATTGTGTAATTACTACGAACAATTTAGCTGATACTTTATCTGTAAATCTTGTTCCTTTTTCTCACGGGTTGATTAAATTGGAATATTAGCAAACAATTTCATAGTAATAAGTTTCTGGGCTTAACTAGTGGAAGATGTTCGATTTCTTGATCGCGAACTTGGGGTTGCCGGAGTTCCCAAATTATGTGCCAAAGTTACTTGAATGACAAAGATGGAAAGCATATGCCCTTATCCGCAATGTTTGCTATTAAAGTCCTTCTCTCAATTAATTCTGGTTAATTTATTCAATTTGTTCATGCATGTCAATGGTGCTCCTGATGAGCTGTTAACATATCATCTCTTGTTTAGAGCCTCCAAATCTTCTGCATAAAACATATGGAATTATTTGATCCAATGCCTCAACCGACAAATACCATCACATTAATTTTTAGTGTACCATCCCATAATATTGGTACACCGTAGAGAACATTCCATCAACCTCCACAACATTTCAAATAGCCAAATCGATCATCCAACGGAATGCCCAAAAAGATAAAGCTGGAATTGGTTACTGGTCGGAACCAAAACATGAAAATCCCCAAGACATATTTAGTGCTGACACGGCGTCGTTATTGTCAAGATCAACTCGAAGCATCCGTCCTACTCTGCAGCGAGCGGAGTACCAAGTTGCTCGGTTATCGGAGTCGCGTTGTAGCCGCAACTTCCTGTTCCTGTTCCTGCTCCTGTTCCTGCTCCGATTCTGATTGCTCCGTACAGGTATGACGCTTCCCGCACCGGCGATGCGCATGGCTCCTCCTCCCTTTGTGACCATGACCTTGACCTTTGCAATGACCATGATGACCACGTTTGAAAAATCCATGCCCATGGCCTAAACGAACCCTCAGATGATGCCCATGTGCATGACACCCATGACCATTAT
Source organism: Corymbia calophylla (assembly GCA_014182845.1). Classification (NCBI taxonomy): domain Eukaryota; kingdom Viridiplantae; phylum Streptophyta; class Magnoliopsida; order Myrtales; family Myrtaceae; genus Corymbia; species Corymbia calophylla. The sequence continues at coordinate 13,947,293 of CM024696.1, read as the reverse complement.
GCCCTAAAACACCCCTCATATGAAGCCCCTCTCCTTGTCCAGGACACCCATGACCCCCATGTCCCATAGCACCCCTCAGATGAAGCCCATGTCCATGCCCATGATACCCATGTCGTCCGAGACCATGCCCAAATAGAAATCCTCCTACGTGGGGACCATGCCCACCATGATGCCCATCTCCGCCTCCGTTACCCATCCCATGATATGACGATATCGACCGTCATGATGCCTTTCCTCGTGACCCATTCTCATCTTCATCCTCTGTTTAGTGTATCCCCCAACGGAAAGAGGCCCTTATTTATAGAGGTTCGGTAGGCGGTGGTTCGGCTTTAGCAGCAGCCTATCAAATGTGGCGATCTTTTCACACGCCTCCTTCTCTTCCAATTCTCTTAGCTTGGCTACGAAGTACTTAAAGCAATCCGTGTGAAAAGCTATGGAAACTTGCCAAACTACGAATGACGGAAAATGCCGTCACGTGTTGTCTTGGAGAGCAAGTTCACGGGTGCATGCGTCAATGGAGGTCACTTTCTCTGCATGCGTAGGGACATGGGACCAGAGATGGGGATGGGGAATGTTGACACGTTCTGATTTGCGGCTCCACGCGTCTCGCTTGGAGTGCACGTTAGATGAGGAGATAACATAAATTATTTCTTGATAACATTTTAAATAGAAACTACACTTCAATAATGCCTTTGTTTTGCTGGGTGCTAAAAAATTATATTTTAAAAATAATAGTTTGTATCTAACAAGAATCAACCAATCGGACTTAAATAAGTTATTAAACTCTTTATGTGAAATCTGATAAGTAAAGTATAGAGGAATTCTTGCCTTATTGAGGAAGAAGGAATAATGGGCCGCGAGGGCGTGTAAGGTATTGATGGCATTAAAATAACGAACACAAAGTAGGTTGGGCGCCCTCACTAGAGGTTAATTTGGTATCCCTCTTGCCATTTCAATTAATTAAATCTCTTTATTGAAGGCATGGCATGCTAGATATGATTGAATGCAAGGACATATATGAACAGGTGATCCGTGAAGGTATGACCGCACAAGTAAAGGCATCTAATTAAACTCAGGTGGACCCTTGACACACGATCAACTCACTTTTCCTTCCGCATAGGGCTTGGCCTTATCTTTGCTTCCTCAACGACCCATAACCCTCTATTTTTTTTTTTTTTCTAAGCGTATAGTTAATCATAGTTCTATATGGCTTCGTAGGAAGATTGCTTTTACCCTAGCTGCTTTTAATGAGTTGCCTAAGACGAACTGCCATTATAGGGCATAGGGCTTCAATTCCAAGTGATGTGATAATTCATCAAGCAGTAGTGAAGTTAGTTTGTGAATACTCTATAGTTCTTCACTTCTTGAAATGATTCTGCTGATCTACTAAGAGGAAATAACCGAAGAAGGATTGACTTATGGTTGTGAGCATGTAGGCAAAATGTTTCTCAGTTCACTCATGATATCGATTCTCAAAGCCTTTGATGTCCATCGAGACACGATGAAAAATGTGAAATGAATAATTCGTCCTTGCCCTTGATGAGTAAGTTTCGTAATTCAGCTCTTCGTTAGTAGGTTTGCCCAGATTTGATTGGTAGCTTGAAGGGCTATCTTGTCAAATTAAAATCTGCCATTCATTGGCTTTTTTTTTTTTTTTTTATAACTCGGGGAACCCCCGCACGGCCGATCGGAGATTAAAAAGCCGCCTCCACAGACCCGGTCGCCGGTGAGTCGCACGGAATGCGGATGTGGGGATTCGAACCCCTCCCCCAGTGATGTGGGTGAAGGAGCGAAACCACGCGACCACTGCAGGTGGAGTTATCTGCCATTCATTGGTGTGGCCTTCTTTTCTGTGAATACCGGTAAATGATGAACTTTACTGGTCTTTGTCAACAATCTGATCAGAAGAGGACTCAAGATCAAGTGACACTTTACGGTGTAATTACTACGAACAATTTAGCCGATACTTCATATGTAAATCTTGTTCTCTTTTCTCTTACGGACCGATCAAATTGGTAAATTAGCAAAAGATTTCATAATAGTAAGTTTCTGGGCTTAAGTAATAGAAGATGTTCGTTTTCTTGATTGCCAATTTGGGTTGCCGAAGTTCCCAAATATTTTGCCGGAGTTACTTGAATGACAAAGATGAAAAGCATATGCCATTGTCCGCGATAGTTGCTGTTGAAGCCTTTATTTCTCAATTAATTCTGGTCAATTTCTTCATGCATGCCAATGGTGCTATCGATGAGCTCAATAACGTATTATTTCTAGTTCAGAACCTTCAAATCTTCTGCTTAAAACATATAGAATCGTTTGATCCAATGCCCAAATAACCGATGCCATCACACTAATATTTAGTGTACCATTGCAAAATATTAATATTGGTACACAAACAATGTAGAGAAACTTCCATTAACCTTCACAACACTTCAAACAACTGAATCTGATCATCCAGCAAAACTATCCAAAATGATAAAACTGGTATCGATTACTGATAGGAGCCAAAACACGAAATCCCCTAAACATATTTATTCCTGACACGGCATCGTTACTGTCCGAGATCCAACTCCAAGCGTCCTCTCTAGTCAGCGGTCAGAGCGAGAGTACTGAGCTGCTCGATTATCGGAGCTGGCGTTGTAGCGGCAACTTGTCCCTCTTCCTGCTCCTGTTCCTGTTTCGGTTCCGATTGCCCCGTATAGGTATGACGCCTCCCACACCGGTCATGCGCATGGCCTCTCCTCCCTTTGTGACCATGACCGTGACCTTTGCAATGACCATGATGACCACGTTTGAAAAATCCACGCCCAGGGACTAAAAGAACCCTCAGATGATGCCCAGGTCCATGACACCCATGACCTCCATGGCCTAAAACACCCCTCATATGAAGCCCATGTCCTTGTCCATGACACCCATGACACCCATGCCCCATAGCACCCTTCAGATGAAGCCCATGTCCATGTCCATGACGCCCATGTCCTCCAAGGCCATGCCCAAAGAGAAGTCCTACGTGGGGACCATGCCCGCCATGATGCCCATCTCCATCTCCGTTACCCATCCCGTGATAATGCCTTCCCTCGTGACCCATTCTCAGCTTCATCCTCTGTTTCAGTCTTGACAGAAAGAATAGCTGTCTGATGATGAGAAATGAGAGGGAGAGAGGCCCTTATTTATTGAGGTTCACGAGGCGGGGGTTCAGCTGTAGCAGTCTATCGAACATGGCGTCTTTTCACACGCCTCTTCCCTGCCAAATTTCTCAGCTTAGCTACTGAGTCCTTGAGTAAGCCGTGTGAACGCTGTGGAAACTTGTCAAATCCCGAATGACGGAAAGTGTCGTCTTGGGGAGCAAGTTCAGGCATGAATGCGTCAATGGAGGTCGCTTTCTATGCCTGCGTAGGGACATGGGACCAGAGATGGGGATGGCGGATGTCGGCACGTTCTGATTTGCGGCTCCCACGCGTCTCGCTTGGAGTGCACGTTAGGTGAGGAGATAACGCGGTACCTTTGGGCCACAAAAATTATTTCTTGATAACATTTTAAATAAAAACCATACTTTAAGGATGCCCTTATTTCGTTATTCCGAAAAATATTTTTTAAAAATAATCATTTGTACCACCAGTAAGAATCAATAAGTAAAAAAAAGATCTAATTCTATAAAAATATTTAAATATAATTTTTTATTGATAATGAAATGCTTTTTATTTTCCTTCAAATGGTATTTTTAAGAAATTATTTCCAAATATTCATTTTAACAAACGGAGCTCTCGATGGCATTATTATTAATTTAATTAAGAGGGTTTTAATCAATAAAAACTGATGACAAGTTTAATTGGAGGAGAGCTGGCGCCATGTTTTCCTCCTAAAATAAGAAATCGAAGATAGACATGAATTTTCATGGAAAATGAATAATCTTTTTTTCCCTCCGGAATAATGGATAATGTTAACTTTTGTTTTCTGAAAAAAAATTAATATTATCACTGAGGTGTATTTCACCATTCGATACATTAGCACCTCATGAGTTACGACTTCAATGGACTAAGTTTCATGATCTCATCTCCTCGGAATGCTAAAACGACAATTACTAGTATGAGAATGTACTATTAATTTTATTTAATGGGATTGTAACATTTGGGTATCGGTTGAGAAAATCATATTTGTTAGTGAATTCAGTGGTTTGGCTTTTGTTCTAGTCTTTTGGGGGAGCCTTGGTACTAAATTCTTCTTTTGACTATGTCAATGCATCTCACCCACAGATAGATTATTTCACGATGATTTAGTATATAACTATAAATATGGTTTAATCAAATGCGAAAGCCATAATAATCACTACATCAATGATGAGAATCTATTTATATACATAATGCAAGGTGATCAGAAATCTAATTGAGATTGTGCCCGCTAAGCAAAGGAAAAAGTGCCACATTAGGCTCTCTTGAGTTCTATCTAGTTTGTTTTACTCAAAACGCTTTAATTAATTCCAAACTAATAATTCTGAAATAAGAGGGTTTGCTTAATACCATTGAAGAGAAACTATCCTTCTCTGCTGTATTCTTCGAGGAAATTATGACTCTAATATTAAGAAGCACTCCTATCTATGTAATAATTAGTTATTTGGGCTTAGGCCTCCGTTGTTCCCAAATAATAATAATAATACAAGGATCCCTATCCATGCAAAAGTAAAGGTGAAAATTGAGTGGATCCTAGGCTGAATTTCAATAAAATGATACATCACGTGATCGACATAGTATATGGAATTGTATCATAAGTAATATGACTTTGCTATACACAATATATCATGTGATGGATGCATATCTATAATTTTAAAAATCCGAGTCCATTTCATACTACAGAGATAAAAATTAGTTCCTTTTTTGTTTGCAATATAACATGTAATATAATCCAATATTTTTTTTTTGTTTTTTTATTACAACTATAGGAATGATGATTGCTTAAAGAATGGCAAGAAAGCAATCCTGTTGAATTATGCGAAAAAAATAAGTCAATGGCGAATTTAGAATAATATTTGTACATATACTATGATAGGACATATACTACCTCAATGAGTTAAAAGTGAATTTATATGGAATCGACTTCAATTTAGGCGGACTCTATTTCCACAGCTTTACAATTGAAATCTCCACAAGACCCTCTATACATTAGGCAGGTTTTGGCTGTGGCCTCTACTCGTCTTCACATTTCCAAAATCTTGTCTTCCATTTGCACAGTCAATTTCAAATTGATGTTGGAGCAAAAGATCTCGAGCTCAATTCCTCGCGTCCTCATTTCACCCATCTAAGGGTACCCTTTCATTATAGGGAACGAGTTTTGAAAATTCTTATCGCTCAGATACATCGGATTAGCACCCTTTGATAGTAGACGGTTAAGACTAAAAATGTTTGTTTTCAACAAACTCAACTGCAGTATCTGCTTTTCCCCGATGGGCATTGAGATTAAGATGAAAGGAAAATGGAGGGAATGAGGAAGAAGGATGGGAGTTATGTAAAAGAAAGAGACCTAGGGTGCGTTTGTTTCATGGAAATCGTACCATTTTTGGAAAATATTTTCTAGGAAATCATTTTCCATGAAAATGATTAGTTTTCTTGTGTTTGATAATGTGTGATTGAAAATGTTTTCGGACGTTTGGATCGCATTTGGAAAATGATTGAATAGCATTTGAACTAACAAAAAGGGAATGACCTAAAAGAGGGAAAGCGTTTTCCCCTTCTTACGCACAAGCAATTCATTTTCCTAAAATAATATATAATATTTATGTTGATTGGAAAGTATTTTCCATTGACCAAATCGTTTTTGGATAAACAAACAGTGGAAAGTCCGGAAAACACTTTCTAGGAAACTATTTTCATTGAAACAAACGCACCCCTAATGTTCTTTCCTTTAATGTAAAGGGGCAATTTAGTCAAGTTTCATCATAAAATTGAGAAGGCCGTTTTCCGCGTGACATTCTTTTTTTTAATAATTTTTTTTATCTCAAGTGTCAACTTTCATTATTATTGTCACCACTGTGGCTCCACAACTACAAAATTAAAGAAGAATTTTGGGTAAATACGAATTCTAAAAAAAAAAAAATTAGAGGACAAGAGCTCATATGAAGTGTGGGCACATACCCTAGTTGATCGTCATTTTCGAAATATAAAATAATTATATAAAATAATTCCGCACTGCACTCTAATGGATTAAGGTTTTGAAGTAAATGGTTGAGCATTTAATTTTGAATTAGTATCAGAGTGAAAAATCCCGAGCTTGACTCTCCACATCTCCGGACTGATATTTATGTTCCCCTTTCATAATGAGCAACGAGTTTAAAAAAATTCTTCCACTACATAAATCAAATTTGCACGTCTAGGACCTTAATCATCGTATCAATATTCATGTGAGCAAGAGGTATACAATCCAAATAAGGAGGCACAATTTTTTGGAATAAACAAGCCGTCTATTTCGTCTCCTGGAATTGAGTCCGACGGAGAAATAAGGAGGCATAATTTTTTCAATATATTTTGACAACAGAACCAAGGATCGATTAGAACACGAATCCTGGACAAGCAACACCAATACTCTCAAGAAAAATAAAACCAACGAAACTGTAACAAAAGACCCGCCATTCGATCCGGGTCGATCGGCCACAAACTGGCGCGATATTGACAACTCGAAACACTAATCGGGAAAGTCAGCGACATCAACAATGGTGATGACGGTGATGATGGTGATGTCCTCCTCCAAGGCCATTTGGATTATGTCCCCATCCATGAACTGGACCAGCATGACCTCCGTTCATGTGTCCAAAAACACCATGCCCATGAGGATGAGGATAATGGTGATGAGGATGCAAGTTCCCTAGAAGCCCTTGTACGGCATGCCCGAGCCCATGCCCGTGCCCGTGCCCGTGCCCGTGCCCTGGCATGACCCCATGATGGCCGTGTCCCAGGAGCCCAAGCCCATGATGTCCTCCCAGACCATACCCGCCGTAATATCCTCCCCCATGATGGCCGTGGCGGTGGCCGTGGCCAGGGCCGTAGCTGTTGCAGAAGTATCCTCCATAGCCATGGTGTCCCTCACCATGGTTCATGTAGTGATACTGCTGCTGCTGATGTCCATGGCAAGACATTTTTCTGCTCTGGATTTGGACGTTCGCTTTCAATTTCAAGTTGCTAAAAATTTGAAGTAATGGATTGGAAAACCTGATCAGATGATGCGAAATGAAGGAGTCGGAGCTATTTATAAGGAATTAAGGATGATAAGGCCAACCAAGCAAAAGCCACGATTTCGGTCGGCCGCCAGATCCTACACATGGGAATTCACCGACAAGACGGGACGGGAATTCACCGACAAGACGCGTCCCTCAATCTCTGCTTGCCTAGTTTTCTCTGCTTAGCCATTTAGCATCCGAGTGGATTTGGTGAAATATATGTTTTGAAAATTTCAAAGATTCGAAGTTGCGTGTTCCTTTCAGGAACGGCAAATCCAACCATTCGGATGGAGACAGGAGAAGATAATACTATTCTACTTATAGAAAAGCAAAAGACAGTTCTTAATGGGAAGAGGATTGATGCCACGTTATCCTCGCATAAGAAAAATGAAAGACAAACACATTTTTTTAATAAAGAATTCTTCTTTTTTTATATATTGAAAATAGGGATTATCTTAAAATAAATAATTGGGTGATAACTTTTAATCTATTATGAGAATAACATATTGTTCTGAATTACATAAAACTAAATAACAAATAATTAGAAATTATTATGAGGTTACTTCTTGAATAATTTGTAGCTTGTAATAAGCTGTTATTCTTACAGTAACCCAAAAATTATAATACTAGTAAAACTTTTATCTTAATTTTTGTTTATGAAATCACTATTTATACCTCTTGAGCTAAATGCCGCTGTCAAAGGCGTTAAAACCTTACAATTTCATTTGGATTAAGTATGCAAACCTCATCTCCTACGAAAGGTAAAACTAAAATTACTAGTACGAGATTGTACTGCAAATTGTATTTCATAGAATTGTGACATTTGTGTATAAACTTGGGTTGTGAAAATCAAATTATTTGTAGTGAATTTCAATGGTTTGGCTTTGTTCTAGTCTTTTGAGGGAGCCTTGGTACTAAATTACTTTTGACTATGTCAATGCATCTTACCCACAGACAGATTACTTGACGATGGCTTTGTATATTACTGTTAATATAGTTTTATCAAATGCGGAACACCACATTGATGACCATAATCTATTTATGCCCTGTTGTACATAAGACAAGGTGATTAGAGAGCTAATTGAAATTGTGCCAACTTAAAAGTGCCACATTATGATGCCCTGTTGTGTTCTATTTAGTTTGTTTTACTTAAAATGCATTGTTTAATTTCAAATTTAGGAATTCTTAAATCAGAAGGGTTGCTTAATGCCATTAAATTTCCTTCTCTATTCTACTCTTTAAGGAATTTATGACTCTAATGTTAAGAAGACTGTATTGAAAATAAGAATTACTATTTTTTCCTAGAATAAATAATATCCAAGCATGATCGGTTTCCTAATTTGTTCCATAATAATCTTTTTATCTATAATATCCTCTATTGCCCCTTTTACTTAGGGTGTGCGTTTGGGAGAACATTGGAGAAATGTAAAGTAATTTCCTTAAAGATCTTTGACTCAAGGTATGTTTGCTATTAGCAAATACCGTTTGGTTAATTCATTTTGGTGTATTTTTTGCAAAGCAACTTAGAGTAAAAGAAAAAGGAAAAAATAGAGGCCATGGCTACTAGAGAATGAAGAGGATCGAACTTGGCAAAACTTGGTGTATACAATTAGAGCTGATTGCGTCAATTCCAGATGGGAAGGATCACGGGTGAAAGGGAATCAACTTCTAAGATTCAAATTGCACCATACAATCCCAAACCAAATCGGAATTTAATCAATGACAAAGTCTAGAAATTACAAACTCAATAATGTAACAGGGTGTAAACAAATTATTTCGGATTTTAATCGACATCATAGCTTGAGAACATAAAGATATTACATCGGAATTTAATTGATAACACAGCACCCTAGACAAAGATACACGGTGGAATTTAATCGATGATGCAGATCCGAAAGCTACAACTAAAAAAGATAAAGTGTAGGAAAATAAAGATAAAAAGTAAATTTGTTTGATTTGTGCCGGGACCTTTCTAATGGATGATTGATGATATTTATAATGGTTTATGGTAATTGCCTTTTGATGGTTCCCACCGGTTATAATTCCTCAAGTAACTTCTATCGGTTTCCTCCATGTTTCCACACTTCCACAAGTCTCACATCCATATTCTCGAACGAATATCTTTACTGTGCATAAACTATTTTGTGATGTGATTTCTTGTTTTAATTGATTTTAAACTTCAAAGCAACTTGTTAATATCCCTTCCATAAATATTTGTCGCTAATGCTTATATTAGTGGCTACCAGCTATCCATCGTTGTATTTCAACAACTAAACACATGGTGTTAATGAATACCAATGTCAATCAACATATGTTCTTCCCTATACTTGTTGATGAGTCAACACACTTATAGTGATACCCACGCACTATGCCCGTGATTGTCGATATTCATGTACTATTCACGTGATTGTTCTCATGCGTGCCAGATGGACTACTTTTGGTGTGGACGGTTGTGTTAATTCCACCGTTTTCTGTTATTTTCTGTTTGTTCTTATACAAACTTTATTTCCTCTCTTAAAAATGTGCTTAAGCTGAATTCTATGAAAGATCTTTTGTAATTAGTTTGAAACTTCTTGGTTATATTTGTTTATTAACGTATCTCAGATCTAAGTTATAACCCTAAAGAGTTCACAATTTAGCCAAAGAATTCCACTCAAAAAAGAATTTGAACTAGAAAATTGGTTATAGTAGGGAGTTATTAGAGATTAAACTTTAAACACAAATTGTAATTATACCATCCTTTTAAAATAGAGTTACAATCATTAAGTTCATCAAAATAATCGAAATTTAGAAGATTTTTTTTAAAAAGGCAATGAATTTGCAAACTTATCTTATTTGACACAAAAGAAGAAGAGACAACGGTTAAGGAAAGGCAGGTGGAAATTCTGAGATTGACTAATTCATTATAGGAATGTTTTGCCTCTTTCATCAATCTAACCATTATGAGATTGACAATACGGAAGCAAATCCAAAGCAACCAGTCCAGTGTCAAGCCTCCCCACAAAATATCGAGTTTGCATTGAACCAATTTGTTTGTTAGAGACGCCCAAGCAAAAGTGATAATTTCACAACATCACAACATTAAATTTTAGGATTCAAATGAAGAGTTACTCCTCAGCAAATATCAAAGATTTTTTCCTCAAACTGAGTATATCTTGCCCCTATACACATTAAATTTTTGAGATTAATATGAACATGATCAGGCGCTAAAAGTCAAAAGCCATGTGAAGCAGGCCCATGGACTTGTTTATCATTATCCTTTTGATATAGAATATATTCTCGCTAATTTTTTATAAATTAAACTTTTAAAGTAAACGGTTGCATGTTCAATTTCAAATTGATATTGGAACCAAAAATCTCGAATTTGATTCTTTACATCCCTATTTCACCGCATTTATGGGTTCCCTTTCATTAGGGCAATGAGTTTCAATTTTTTTTTTCCTACATACATCGGATTTGCATGCCTAAGGCCTTCATCATCGAATTAGAATGCATGCGAGTGAAATTATTAGGAGATAATGGTACCACGCTTCAATAGTTTAAACTCTTGGAAGAAACAGTCATTCAAATAATTTCTAACTTAATCCATGGTATCCAATCACATGTTAAAGATTTAAATCTTAACAATTCCTCTCGAGCTCTTTGCTCCCGTTTTTGGGTTTCAACCTTGCCCGTACAAAAGAGGAGCCTTGTCCATCAATCATAGAGTTAGAGTCCTACGGGGAAATTAGAAGGCGTGAATCTGTTTTTTTTTTTTTTCTTTTCTATTTATTTTGACAAGAGAATATGAGAACGAATGAACAAATACAGTACAAGCAACACTAATATTCTCAACGGGAAAAAAAAAACCCGAACGAGACAAGGACAAAAGCCCCGAGATTCGATTCGAGTCGATCAGCGACAAGTCGGTGGGACATCGACAGGTTTAAACACTAAATGGAAAAGTCAGCGATATCAACCATGGTGATGATGGTGATGTCCTCCTCCAAGGCCATGTGGATGATGTCCCCATCCATGAACTGGAACAGCATGACCTCCGTTCATGTGTCCAACAGGACCATGCCCATGAGGATGGGCATGTTGATGATGCTGCAATTTCCCTACAAGCCCATGTACGGCCTGCCCAAGCCCATGCCCATGCATGACCCCTTGATGGCCATGTCCCAGAAGCCCATGCCCATGCATGACCCCTTGATGGCCATGTCCCAGAAGCCCATGCCCGTGATGTCCTCCTCCCAGACCATACCCGCCTTGATGTCCTCCCCCATGATGGCCATGGATGTGACCGACATGTGCTCCATGGCCATGATGTCCCTCGCCATGGTACAGGTGATGCTGCTGCTGCTGCTGCTGATGCCCTTGGTGAAACATTTTTCTGCTCCGGATTTGGACGCGCGCTTTGAATATTTCAAGTTCTGGAAATTTGAAGTATTCGACTGGAAGACTGATTGGATGATGCGAAATGAAGATGGGATTGGAGGTATTTATAGGAATGGCCGTGGTGAGAGGGCGGACCTCGACGAAGCAAAGGCCCCAAATTTCACTCGGCCGCCAAATCCTACACACGGATTCTACAGATGGACACGTTCCTTACCTCTGGGTGCTCATTTTTCTCTGCTTAGCCATGAAGCGTCCGCGTGAATCTGGTGAAATGTTTCGAGGACCACAAGATTCGATTGTAACGTGCTTCCAGCTGTGCGCGTGGAGAAAGGAGAAGCTAATCATCCAGTTTCTTCTGCTGGTGTCGTAGATGATGGAGCAGACAAGTATTCAAAATAATTAGTTTTCGTTTGTTTCACAAAAAGTTAAAATATAAAGCATAAGTACATAAATGTCCAAATTGGTACCATTTTAGATGCATTTTCCAACAACTTTCATGTAGTGTATAGAAATTAGGGGTGTGCAAAGAAACCGAGAATTGCCCATAACTAAATCGGATCGGACTGGAACCAAAAGTTTAAGTTAATAGGTAGAAATTTGATTATGGCCTGGTGTGAAACTAGGATGAGAAGATAACTTTGCTTTTGTTAGAGAGTCTAACTCAAAAGTTTAAGTTAATAGGTAGAAATTTGATTATGAGCGGATGTATGTGGAAATTTGACTATGTACATTCACGTGGAATTTTTTACCATGCACCATTCGCACAAGGGACACTGGCTCCGATACCATGTTAGAAAGTTTAATCTAAAAATTTAAGTTAATAGATGGAAAGGGATTACGTTAATATAAAAGCGTTTAAGGCTAAGTTTGTCGATCGATGTGTACACTTCGATAGCTTCTTTGGGCCACGGCAAAGAAAACAATTGAATTGGAGAATTGTTCTATGATCCAATTTCCTTTTGTCCTTGTTTTATTAACTACATATTTGATTTTATTAGGCATAACCTTCAATGCAGTTAAAATAATTATCCGCCTCCCCGAGAAAGGCAACGCATTTGTTTCTTGATGAAATTTGCGGACGAAACTGTACTTTTAAGTTTTTGCCAAAACAACACGATGACATAATAATTGATTTGATTAAGCTAATTTCGATTATTTAAAACCTAATGAAAATTTTAATCAAAAGAGGATTGGGGCATGTTTTCCTCCTATAATAAGAACTTAAACATATCTTTTTATGAAAACCAAAAAAAAGATTCATTTGGAGCATGGATGACTAGAACATGTCATAGGGTATTACTAACTGTATTTCATAGGATTGTAAGATTTGTGTGTAAACATGACAGACTGTGGGGCAAGGCCTCTCATCCTTTAGTGGATGAACTTGTTTGAGGCTACTTCGATAGTTTTTAACATGACTCCTTATCACGATGCAATAGATTTTTCTTTGATAAGCAGAGAGTGCCTTATCGTTTCTGATTGATTCTCGCAAATATGTGATTTGTGGGAGTCTCAACCACCTGGTCCGGCACCTTGATTTGGTATCCCTCTTGCCATTTCAATTAATTAAATCTCTTTATTGAAGGCATGGCATCTTAGATATGATTGAATGCAAGGACATATATGAACAGGTGATCCGTGAAGGTATGATTTGCGCAAGTAAAGGCATCTAATTAAACTTAGGTGGAGCCTTAACACATGATCAACTCACTTTTCCTTCTGCACAGGGCTTGGCCTTATCTTTGCTTCCTCAACGACCCATAACCCTCTATTTTTGTCTTCTAAGCGTATAGTTAATCATAGTGCTATGTGGCCACGTAGGAAGATTGCTTTTACACTAGCTGCTTTTAATGACTTGCCTAAGACGGACTGCCATTATAGGGCATAGAGCTTCAATTCCAAGTGATGCGATAATTCATCAAGCCGTAGTGAAGTTAGTTTGTGAATACTCTGTAGTTCTTCACTTCTTGAAATGATTCTGCTGATCTACTAAGAGGAAAATAACCGAAGAAGAAGGATTGACTTATGGTTGTGAGAATGTAGGCAAAAATGTTTCTCAGTTCGCTCATGATATCGATTACTCAAGGCCTTTGATGTCCATCGAGACACGATGAAAAGTGTGAAATGAATAACCGTCCTTGCCCTTGATGAGTAAGTTTCGTAATTCAGCTCTTCGTTAGTAGGTTTGCCCAGATTTGATTGGTAGCTTGAAGGGCTATCTTATATGATCAAATTAAAATCTGCCATTCATTGGTGTGGCCTTTTCTGTGAATACCGGTAAATGATGAACTTTACTGGTCTTTGCCAACAATCTGTTCAGAAGAGGACTCAAGATCAAGTGACACTTTACGGTGTAATTACTACGAACAATTTAGCCGATACTTCATGTAAATCTTGTTCCTTTTTCTCTTATGGACCGATCAAATTGGTAAATTAGCAAAATATTTCATAATAGTAAGTTTCTGGGCTTAAGTAATAGAAGATGTTCGTTTTCTTGATTGCCAATTTGGGTTTGAAGTTCCCAAATATTTTTGCGGAGTTACTTGAATGACAAAGATGAAAAGCATATGCCATTGTCCGCGAATGGTTGCTGTTGAAGCCCTTAATTCTCAATTAATTCTGGTCAATTTCTTCATGCATGCCAATGGTGCTAGCTCAATAACGTATCATTTAGTTCCGGAACCATCAAATCTTCTGCTTAAAACATATAGAATCGTTTGATCCTATACCACTAAAATAACCGATGCCTTATATATAAATCATACATTTAAAAAAAAATATTTAAGGCCTGTGTACTTCCCCGTTCGGGCCTGGCCCACCTTTTTCCTTTCTCCTCTTTCCTCGGCCCGGCCCGCCCGGACTTCTTCTCCCTCTCCTCTTCTTCCACGCGCGGCAGCGAGGACCTGCAGGACGAATTAAAAAAAAAAAGGAAACAAGTTACCATGGGCAGAAGATGGAGAAGGTCACACGGCAGGAGTTAGGTCGGCGAAGTCAGATGGCAGAGGGAGGTCAGACGGCAGCAGGGTGTTGTCGAGGATAAGGGCTGGTTTCGGGGCCGAAGGGAAAAGGAGAACCAGGTATGAGGGGGACGACCGAAAGACGGAGCAGAAAGAGAGCTCGAGAGGGAGAGTGAGCGGCAGGAGGGGCAGCTTCTTCAGGAGGGACTTCCTCGATTGGTTTCAGGGGATCGAGAAAAAAAAACGGGAGAAAGAGAGTTACGGGTGAGAACGAGGGAAGGGATTGTGGTTTGCTATAAGCTTGAAGAAATAGATATAGCACATGGCGAAAGACACTTAGTGCCTTATTGTTGCTGTAAAAGCCAGAATAAACAGATGCAGCACACAGGTGATATCGTTTGGATGCTTGTAACGCAAATTCAGTACGGATCCCGGGAGTGCCAAAACTTAGCACGGAGAACACTTAAGTGCCAAAAGTTACAAGCGGTACACTTAAGTGCCAAAATCGAGCAAAATGGATCACTTAAGTGCCAACGGCAAGAAAATCGGCCAAATTGCCACGTGTCCATTTTCCGGCGACTTCATTTCTTCGACGGGCATTTTTTTTTCAAAATAAAAAATTCCACGTGGCAATTTTAATAAAAAATTGTCCACGTTAGATTTTAAAAAATTAAAATCGATTTATTAAAAAAAAAAAAAACGAGAGGAGAAGGGGATCGGCGGGGCTATGCAGCCCTCGCCCTCCCCCATCGCCGCCCACCCCTTAGGGAAGGGCCGGTGATGGTGGGCGAGGGAGGTCGGCCGGGGGTCGCCAGGGCCTCGGCCGGCTTTGCGGCGGGCCCGCGAGCCCTTGCCTAGATGCAGGGGCGGGGTCGCGACCCTCCTGCGTCCCGGCAGTGCCAGCCCTTGCCCCGCCGAGGCCAAGGTCATGGCGGCCCGGACAGCCGCGCCCCGTCGCGGGGCGGCCGGCGGCCGCAGCCGCGACCCTCGTCGAATCAGGAGGGCTGCGGGCCCTTTGCGCGGAAGCTTGGTCGGGGTCGGCCCTTTGGTCGGGAGCCGATTTCACGCCGTGAGCCCTCGCCCGTCCGTGACCCTTCCTAGCGAGGTGGGGGCGACGTGCGGCGGCGCGGCGGCAAGGGCTGCACAGCCCTCGTGCGATCGCCTCACTGTTTTTTTTATAATAAAATCGATTTTTATAATAATATATATTTTTAATTATTTAATTAATCATTTTTAAAATCCACGTGACCAAAACGGCGTCGTTTTGGCTGATTTTCGCTGACTCGGTTTTCGGCGAGCCACGTAGGCAAGAAAATTAATAAAAAATTCGCCAGCGTAGGATTTTCGGTAGGGTTCGACGACTTGGCATTTGAAGTGATCCATTTTTTTTTTTTAAAAAGTGGCAACTTAAGTGTCTTGTTTATGCTTTGTGACTTAAATGTCCATAAAGTCTTAAAGTTTTGGCACTCATTATCTTTTTATCCTTGCAAATTCAAATGACATTTAAGATATTTGTCTGAGGATTTCAAAATGACACTGATTGAAACATGCCAAGTGCCAAGGCTTCCAGAAAGTCTCATCCAGTTTTTACATTGATACATCGATGACAACATTTCCAGATTTCAAAACCTGACAGAGTTTATGTAATTTGTGGAAGAAAAATGACATGATACGTTGTCAGATTAAACAAAATGGAGTCGTTGACCTTGTTGTCTGCTGTTGTAACCACCTTATCACACAGAAATTGCTCAGCTTTCTCAACTCAAAAGACCAGAACTCTGGTGTGCTAATTTGTTGTGCCTCTAAGGCTCCTCAAATTTATCTTTATTGATGTGTTGAATCTTGCCGGTGGATGAAACCAACATTGGATCTCTCAAATTTGAAGAGACTGTCAGAATTAAGAAGGGAGAATTTTGCAATGATGAAGATTCAAGGCCTTGACTATTTGGAGAATCTATGAATTCTGGAGCTCTTAGATCTCGAACTAAGAGAGTTTTCCTAACCTGACTCATGTGAAGAAGTTGAAGTCAGTTGCACCAGATTATTGTAGTAATGTGGATTTTGCTCGTTGCAAACTACTAGAATCTGTGGAAAAATTGTTGATTGAAGGCCATGCCATCCTTGCTGTAGGTTGATCAGGTTGAAATACTTTGCAGATTGGGGATAACATGGGTAAGGCTTGACTGTTTTAGCTTCAAGAGGTTCAAATGATGCGATGTCATTGCTTAGGAGATTTGGCCATTTCTTGAAAAATTTAGAATGCATGCTCTGCAGGGAAGTATATTTCCAATAAGAAGTGCACGCGGTTCTTACATTTACAACCAGATCTGTTGTCAAGGAAGCTTTGAAACTCAAACAAATTACTTTTTCTTACATTTACAACCAGATCTGTTGTCAAGGAAGCTCTGAAATTCAAACAAGTTACTTTTTCTTACATTTACAACCAGATCTGTTGTCAAGGAAGCTCTGAAATTTAAACAAATTACTTTTTTCTTACATTTACAACCAGATCTGATGTCAACGAAGCTCTGAAACTCAAACAAATTACTTATTGCCCTATGTCGTTTCAACAGATATTCATTATTGATTTTCCCGGAATCGTGTTCATTACACTAAATTTGGCAAATCGACATGAAATCTTATGTTCTTGTACCCTTGTGGAGTTAATTATTAGCCGTTTTTGCAACCACCTTCTAACCTTTAAGATGGATGCTCTATATTGCTCATGAAATGGGACCATGGTTTCTTTTGATCTACTTCATGAGTTCAATTTGGTTTAGATATAATACCTTTTGATGATTTTGGCTGCGAATTAAGTTACCGGTAAAATTAAAGTCAAACTAGTTTTACTATATTTTAGTGCATAAATTTTGTCAATTTAGATATTGGTAATTTATGTAAGATTCTCGAAACATGCTGGGTTATACTTTAAATTTGAAAGCTGATGCCTATGCCTTGTAAACATTAACTCTGTTGCACCTTAAACAATGAACGATATATTCAAAAGTGTTGGCTTTAATCAGTGACAGAAGCTCTGTCATTCACCTTTTGGTTATCTTAGAAATGGAGCTTTAGGTTTCAACATTGATAAGGAGAACCGCTTCTCGACAAAAAGTCCTACAAGACAACTTGAGCTTTTTCTCCCGACAAGTAAGAGAAACTTACGGGGCCTTTTTGTGCAAGTAAGATTTGGCTGGCTCAGTTAACGCATAGAATTGACAAACAGCTCACCAGGTAAAGGAAAATATAAATGAAATGACAATATATCTTTCCCAACGCTTTGATATTGTACTCTAGTTTTTACTGTAACGTCTAACTTATCATATGTTGTCAAGGACTTAGTTGGTCTCTTGCACAATGTGCTTTGAGGGGTTATAATTAGCAATATATCCTTTTAGATGATGAAGGAAATTTAGTTCTTCAGGTTTCCACTAATGTTAATTCTTGTATATTAGGAAAAAAGAAGGCAAAAGCTTACAACTCTTGTTCCAAAGGCTGATCAGTGTTACATGCCAAAGCCAAGATGATATAAATTGTTACCTCCTAGAAGTTAAGATTTAGCAAATGTGATATTCTTAAATTCAACCCTTCACGGGATATGAGAAATGGTTTATCTTATCAATGCATTGTTAGTTGAATTCAACTCTAAATTGATTTGAGGATCGCATGAGTTAACTAACCTATGGGGAAATGCCATTAAGAATTAAAATGTGCATAACTAGAGAATTTAATCATGGATAGACCGCTCAACCATAAAGATCAAATAGAGACAATACTACGCCATTAGAACACGAAAATAAATCGATTCGACATAAGTAAGTAGTCAGATTACGGGTGATTTTGCACGACTGCGATACTAACTGCGAATGACAGTAAGTTGATTTTTGTTTGGCTTTGTACTTAAGGTGAGCAATTGATCCCTCACGATTATATGACAACCAAGATCACCAATGATTTGTAGAGGCACAAACATTTTCAAAGTCGTTTTCGAAAATTTGAGAATAAATATTAAATGACACTCAAATGACGTGAAAATTCTTAGGTAGTTAGAATGAAGAATCTGGAAAAAATATTAAAGGACACTCAAATGGGGTAAAAATATTAAATAACACTCAACAGAATACTGTTATATAGGCCCAACAGACTTTGTCCGATTTTCGTGCACTTAGGCCCCTCTAAGTTTGCAAATTGACCATCAGATTAGGTATATTGCTAAAAGAGACCCTCCTGAACGACTTTTCAATATGTTTTTACAAAAAAGGGCCCGAACTTGCTCAAATTTGCGAATACACATCAAGTAAATTTGGGCTTTACTTTTGAAGAAAAATTTCCAGAAATCCTCGGATGTTGATAATTTTGCCAAAAATATCAAACAATCTCATTTTGATCTAAAATTTTTATATGTCATGCATCTCACTATGTTCTTCAATTTTCATGAGGCGGCTTTGCAAAGTTCATATTAGAATATTTTGTAAAAAATCTCGAACGGCCAGACATTCTTCAGAAAATAGAGCAAGTTCACCATCGTACTATTACACAGATTCTGGTCATGGATTTCGGGAACTAATTAACCTATCAAATGACATCCGTTCATAACGCTTAGCATATCAAAACGAAGCTTGGAATATGTCTAGAACATCACTTTGCGAAATAACAGCGTTTAATAGCTCAAAACAGGTCTAACAAAATCATACTCATCCAGACTCGAAAATCACAGAACCTCAAAATCATAGCACAATCAGTTCTAGATCATATAAGCATGAATCCTAACTATTTCTAGAGTATGTCCTAGCCCCGAACCTTCATAATAGACTATTAACACTAGATTTTTAGCTGACACGTCATTAAAGATCAAACTTCAAGATTAAGGTTTTACGATCACGACGAAAGCCCGTTTCTTGATCAAAAAGTGTCATTTGTCATTTCTTTTTCAATGGTCTCTCATTTGTGCTTTATTTCCTAGTAATTTGCATTAAAAACTCAAAAATCAAAACATTGACTTTTGAGTTGATTTTTGGTCAACTTCATGTCAAAATTTGGCTTTTTGCACAAAATGTTTCTTAATGGTCCCAATTTCACTTTGGCCATAAGAGTTTTCAAAACAAAAAAAATCAAAATTTTGACTCATTAATCACTAAAAGGTGACTTTTGGTCAACCCTTTGATAAAAAAATTAAAAATTGTAAAAATCCAAACAAATCATCTTTTTCAGCTTCAATTTGACTTTGGCTACCCTTTGAAAATTTCTCAAAAATCGATTAAGAATCTAATTTTCTGATTTTTTTTTGAATTTAGGTTCATAATCAGCCAAAAATAAAATTACTTTCTTTTTGATCATATTCTAATTTAGTTTCATTCATGACATTTGATCTAGAGATCATTTCACATTCACTCGTTGAATCAAATTTTGAGTTTGGCATATGGGAATGAAAACTTCCATTTTTAGCTCTAGTCAAGGGTCATGACTAGTTCTTCATGATTTAAGTGGTTTCACCTAGACCGACTCATTTTCTTAATATCAATCCAAATTTGGAATCAATTTTTTAAATTCACTTATTAGCATTCCAATTTGATCGATTTAGCTTACGTAAACATTGATAATTCAAGTTAATATGCTTCAATTGATGCAATTCAAGTTGATTTTGATTCATTCTAGACTAAGGTTTAATTTGAGAAATTGATGTTCAATTTGTCAATTAAACCTCAATTTTGATTTCGGGTCTAATTCATACCTTCCTTCTAACATCAATTTGAGTGCATTAGACCATCTTAAGTAAAATTGATTCAACCACTTGATGTTTTATTGTGCCAATTGAAATCGATTACAATTAATTGGACAATTGGGAATGTGAGTTACAAAAATTGTACCAATTAATTAGAAAGTTTAAATTTACATACCCGTTAAATCCGGACGCAATTGATGTCATTCATCAGGTGATTAAGCCAATTTAAACCAATTGAGATGTTGCTAAAATGTTTGATTGATTTAATTTGGGCAAATTTGGGTCATTTCTTCTCAATTTGGTTCTCTTCTCTTTTAATTGGTCGAGAATATTTTACGATTAACTCCTCCGGGGACTAATTACATAATATTTCGCCAAAACCAATGGAACCGACCAAAATTGATTGAGACCGGTTCAACTGGGCCGATCGGCTCCAGCAAGGTAATGGGCAGTGACCGCTATATGTTGGCCACTCCCTTGGCTGATTTTTTTTTTTTTTTCATAAATATTGCATTACCATTTACTAAAGAGAGCGATTACACTCGTTGTCATAGTCCAAACATAAAATAAGCGAAAGAGGACGTGGGGGCATCGAAATCCAATTAAATGGAAGGGACCCGAGAATGGTGGGCTTTGGCGAGCGTCCCACGGCCGATTTGATTCCCGTGATTCATCGGAGCGAGAACATTTGGTAGTTGGGCCGGTAAAGCCCGGCAGTCCAGCATTACCGTGCGCCCAGCCCAGGGAGACTTCCGCCCGGCCCGATATCTCTTCAACAATTGAGGAGTTGTCGACACCACGTGCATTTGCGAAGACTTTGAACACCTTGTACTTGCCCTTCCCCGGATCGTGTTTCTTCTTCAACCACGAAGGGCTTCGCGCACAGCTAGGGCTTCATTTGTGAAGCGCAGAATCGGCATAGATCTTCGTTGCAAACCCACCGATGATCGATCCGTCGCTTGTGGTAGATTCCGCGACGAACCCCTGCATCTCCGAGCGCAGCCAGGACGCATTGACGTTCATCTTCAGGTGGCCTCGAGGCGGAGGAGACCAGGTTTGTTCTCTTTGTAGCCCAGATTCTGCTATTTTTGGTGATGGGTTCCACTTCGTGTAAAGCTGATGCGTGAGTTCTGCTTCGTAGATGAGGGTACGTGTGTTTAGCGAGCGGCCTTGAAAAGTCAGCGAATTTCTGGCCTTCCACATCAGCCACGAGAGAAGTTGCGAACATCGCCCGCTGTTGTGTGAGGCTCCGAGGTTAGATAATCATATACCCATGTATCCATTCTTGAAATAGCGGTAGGGAAGTGCGGATTGGGATGTTTAACGCTGACCATATCTCTGCGTCCATCCACGAGCACGAATAAGTGTTACGTCGTCTCGGAAAATTGCCATGAGACAAGGCAAGTAGGATCGGGTACAATCTCTCTTCTGTGTAAGTTAATTTTTGTTGGTAACCCTTCGCAGCACACACTCCACATAAAATGTTTAATCTTGGGTAGAGTGTGTAGATGCCAAATTTCCTGCCACAATCGCTTGGAACCTTTGTATGATGATGAGGCCTAGTTGCTCTGTTTTCCTTGTCCGAGTTGCACAATTTCTGGTAGCGTTTTTAGCGTGTATGCGCCGATTTGCTCCTGTCCATAGTAGTTTATCTCGGCCTAGATTGTAAGCTTAGGGGGATTGTTAAAACCTCTTGTACCATGTGGTTATCAAATTTCTCCTGCAATAATAAAACATTCAGTACGGGATTACGTAGAAATTAGATCAGCAACTAGTATAGGGTCATCCCAGTTAGCAGGACCCCCTATTCGGCCAGAAGGCAACCATCTATCCTCTCGTAGATTTATACTTCTCCCGTCGCCAACCTCCCATCTCACTGCAGTTTCTATTACTTCTCTGCCCATCAGAATACTCTGCCATCCCCAGGATGGTCTAGTCCCTCTGTTTGCTGTCCAAAACTTACCATTCGGGAAGTAGAGACCCCTAAATAATTTACTCCATAGAGCCTCGGGGTTTTGACTCATCCTCCGGGCTTGTTTACCCAACATGGCCCCCGTTATAGTCCACAAGGTCCTTGAAACCTAGGCCCCGTCATTTTTTTGAATTTTCAGTCTAGACCAGCTTTTCTAGTGTATTCCTTTGCTTTTTCCAGAAGTTTATCCACATCCACAAGACATGCTAGAGAGTCTCGTTTTTCGTATGGAGCAAACCGTTTTAGTTTTTTCACAGCTTGTCTTTTGAAATTAGATTTTTCTGATTTAAGCTGTCTAACCCCCTCATCCTGCTGTATTCTCTTCCCCTTGTTTAGGGAAACATTATCCACTCTCATCACATTGGCTGTATCCATCTTAATTGGTGGGTTATACAGCACTAAAGCTTGGCTATGCTCCAGTTGGGTTTGGCAATTTGAAGTATCTCCAACAGGTGGAGTAGGAGCAGCTGGTCTCATATCTTCCATTTCTAAGGTAACATCCACTTCTCCATAAAATGTCTGCCAGCATGGACTAGGTTCTTTAACTTTTTCGGCCATGAGCCATATTTCCCTGCTTTATCTTGAGGTAAACCAGACTCTTCATAAGGTATTTTGGGGCAATAGTTAGCATAGTGACCCATATATCCACATGAGTAGCAGAAATGCGGTAGTCGCTCGTACTTAAAGTCAATCCACCACTTTTTATCTCCAACTTTGTATAATAGTTCTGTTTTCAGCGGGTTTAGTAGATTTAGTTTCACTCGTGCCTTCCGGTCTTACGAGAGCTATTATTCCTCGCCTCGATTCTAACTGCCTCCACAACTCCTAGTTTGCCAGCAACCATTCTAATTGAATCCTCTGTTACAGCTGCTCGTGGTACTCCAACCATATGCACCCAGAAAGAGCAATGCGTAAAGTCATAGCAATGCTCGGGAATGTGCGGGTCGCCCTCATATAGGACCAATAGGTTACTGGCGAACGACCAA
This sequence comes from Corymbia calophylla, assembly GCA_014182845.1. NCBI lineage: Eukaryota > Viridiplantae > Streptophyta > Magnoliopsida > Myrtales > Myrtaceae > Corymbia > Corymbia calophylla. The sequence continues at coordinate 13,924,075 of CM024696.1, read as the reverse complement.
GGCCCTGTTTGCAGTATTCTTTGCCTTTCTTCTTCTGTCTTAAATATGAACACGTAATACCCAGGTTCAATCACCTCACATTTGACCTCATCTAGTTTCCAGGATCTCTTCATAGTGCTGTAGAATGCCTGAAAATTGACATTGGGCTTTGAAAGTAACTTACCATACAGTATAAATTCATTTTCAGGTGGTTGATTCTCAGGTGATGCATCAGTGAGAACTGTAACTTCATCGTATGCCCATAGGTCTCCCATTTTCTTACAAAGGGCCACCAATCGGAGCTGGTTCACTTGGGTACTCTCCATTTGGAGATCCTCGAGCTTGATTTGTCAGAGCGAAGGGAGCTCAAAGCAAAGGAAGTGGAATTCAAAAGCCGACCTCGTTGAGTGAGGAAGACCAAAATGCCGAGGTAGGTTGCTGATCAATTGAAGGGGTGGGTGGGGTTAGGGTTTAAGGAATCAATCGGGTGGGTATGGGGGGGGATCGGCCATGCGATAGTATTGGAGTTCGAGATCTAGGGTTTGGGGGGGGGCACTATCACCTAAGGGATAGAGAGGATCTCACCTAAGGTGAGAGCGAAGGGACAAAAGGTTTACTCCCTTGGCTGATTCACCCATGTCCCTCTTGCATAAAATTACAAACACGCCACAACTTGAAATAACTAAATGCCCTTGAAGGGTGAAATTACCAAAAAGCCCTTAATTAGTCATCCAAGGGAGAAGTACTCTTGACCATTCATCCATTCTTCATCTTGGCCATTTAATATGCCAAGTCATCTATCCTACTTATCACAAGTGGACCAATTAGAAGGTTGTTCACTTAGGAAGATTCATTTTGGACCCTTGATCAAACTAAGGGCTAGGATTGCATCTCGAGGGGAGCATATATAGAATTTTCTTCAAAATTTAAAAGGGGCTCAACCACCCCCCGCCCTCTTGGCCACCCACTGGCCGTTCACCACCACTCAGGCAAGCCACCGAGCCACCCTACTCCCAACGACCTTCGGTGTTTCCCCTCATCAATCGCAATCTCTGTCAGTGGTGTTCTTCACCGAAAAGCCTTGAATTGGACACAAGGACCGTAGCCCTCTTGGTCATCCACTGACCGTTTACTGCCCCTCATTGGCAAGCCACTGAGCCACCCTACTCCCGACGACCTCCGGTGTTTCCCCTCATCGGTCGCAATCTCCATTGGTGGTGTTCTTCATCGAAAAGCCTTGAATCGGCAGCATCTCCATCTCAGCTCAACTCAACAATCTTCTCATATCTTTGAGTAGAATAGGGCCAATGTTGTTCACCATAATCTTTTGATTAACAAGTCTAGTTTATGAAAATCATATTGCTTGAAGAAATTGAGTCCCAACTACAGTGCCCAAAATTTTATTTGAAATTATGAACATATTCCAACGAAAGAGGCAAAATCCCTAAATTTATTATATATGAATAGTTCTACTCAGGGGTGGCAAGTTTGAATCATATGCCTCTAGGTTAAGTTGCATTTAAATAGAATTTGCGGGAGGCACCAATTGCCCTCTTTTCTTTATATTTTGTTCTCTCTTTCTTTCTTCATTTCTTTGTAAAATTGTTTCTTTTCTCTTTTCCTCAACCAAAAATAATATTTCCTATATTCTTTTTCCTTATTTCTGTTTTCTTCTTCAGTATTTTTAATCCAATCAAAGATAATTTTGCCTTCTTCTTTTTTTGCCACTTATCTTTTGAGTGTGGGATTGCAATCCTTTATTTATATATTTCCAAGGCGATCCACTCAGGAATCTTTTATGATTTTATATTTTTCTGCTTTTCTTCGTTGATGGACCTTAAAAATAATTTTGCAATACGAATCCAAATAAGAAAGAAAATCGTTTCATTTTTTTTTGACTGAATGTATTATATGACAAGTCAATTTTAGGATAATTAAAACACTTTCATATTATTGCAACAATAATATTTATCCCAATTAACCTATATTCCACTAACGGGTGTGTATACAAGGGGCTATCAATTTTAAACTTGGATGGATCAACGATCTGTTTGGGTTCTGATTTTCGAGTCAACCGTTTCAGCCAATTGACTTGCCGCAAATTTACGAAGAAATTTACAATGTGTAAATACAAAGGCACATGTGTTTCCTATCAGTAAAGAATGATTTGCTTTGATACGCTTCTCGTGCAAAGAAGATGAATCTAATAAATCAAGAGGAGCTAAACCACTTTCTTCCATCATTTTAAGTAGGCTATGAGCATTATCCAGCTCCCCCAAGTCTATAGTGACCGTTAATTAATGAATTGCACATGACAAGGGATGGAGAGAGAAATTGCCTTCGCAATGAGTTTCCCAAACTAATATCATGTGTATCATAATTTCTCCCAGATTAAAAGTTATGTCTGTTTGATCTCTTGCTAGGTAACTTCATATTCCGAGCCTGCCTATTGGACTTCTGCCTATCCAAACGACCTAAAAGGTCTTCTGCAATCACATCCATATTAGAATCTATTGAAAAGAAGAGTCACCGGCATATGGAAATTGTTCGAGATTATAGAAATCCCATATGTGAGCCAACGAGTAACGTGCAAACAATGTGAAAAAAACTTTTGCTTATGATCTGAGAAAAGTGATGGGACATTTGTGGTGACACAAGGGGCATGATCCCTATCAAGAGAGGCTTGTAGGTAGGCCTGACCAGCCGGCCAGGCATAACTATGAAATTATCATATTTCAACTATGATTAATATACTTCAGCGTTTGATGTATGATGATATTGGAAAAAAATGATCATACTACAATTTTGTGCAATTCTTTTCCGAGAAATATCAGTTCTTCTAAATTCATTCTTTTGGACCTTATGGAATTCGTTACTTTTTCTTGGAATATTTTCCCTTTTTTGGATCTTTAATTTCGAAGTAAGTTACAAAAAAATTGGCCCCAATATAGGGTGCCTGGTTTTTGCACGCGGGTCGGCAAGGCCCGTCAGAGTGCCATGTCGTGCCCACCTAGTTGTTTAATGGATCTTCCAGTAATTCGACCTCGCACTTTTGCATCCGAGCTACAATTAGGAATTTCAAAATTATACAACTTGGAAGCAACTTTCAACAAATAATCTAGTAATTAATCGGTATATCAATGTTTTAAATACACAATTGTGGAAGAAATCGACAGAGGCCATGACCAGCAAGACAAAGATTTGATGAGACGAGACGGCGTGGCAAGGTTCAAAAGAGAAAGATTGAGTGGCGTCGTTGGGGAGGGAGAGAGGGAGAGGGAGAGTGTTTTGATCTTGTTTCTGATTGAACCGGACCAAATGCACACCCTAAAATTTGAAGACATATGTGGAGAAAAAGACTTTAAAAGTATCAAAAGTTGTGTATGGTGCTCACTTTAATACCAAAAGTTTTTTTTTTTATCACTCAAGTGCCACTTTTTTACAAAAATGATTACTTAAGTGCCAACTCCGATTTGAGTCGCTAAAAGTCCTACATGACCATATTTTATTAATTTCAGCCCTACGTGGCTCACTAGCGTGCCTAGTCAGCAGATAAACTTTAAATAATGTTATCTAAAAGTTGTAATTAGTGATTACTTGAGTGCCAAATTTTATTTAAAATGATCACTTCAGTGTCGGTTATTGTTAAAAGGAGTTTATTTCAATGCCAAGCACGCCACATGGTCTAAATTTTTTTCAAGTCATACAAACTTTTTAATTATAAAGCCACGTATTATTTTTTGCTAAAATTTTTTGCTGTCGGCAGTTAAATGATCGTTTCTTATTCGATTTGACATATAAGTGATCTGGCAAAAATTGTTGACACTAAAGTGAATACCGTACATAACTTTTGACACTTCTAATATTCTGCTACCGACACATGTGTCACGGTCAAGTTATTTTCCGTCGGGTCTTGGGTAACAAGCCCAGAATCGGATTACCGAGGGCTCATATGTAATGGTCAAGAAGCTTCTCTTTATTTTGGGTGTCCTGTCGTTTTTCTTTGATTTATTTCCATTTCGCGTCTTAGTCAATAAGCGCAAAATTGGATCGAGTGCACACTCCTATTGAGGGCACATTCATCATGTTTAGAAGATTCTCTTTATTTTAGGTTTCTTCTTCATTTTCTTTGATTTTAATTTCCATTTCAGGTCATCACTTCCTCTTCTGGTATCTTTACAAGTCCTATATATACCACGCCTGTCACTCCCCACTCATCACCTTTCTCTTTACACCTCAAACCACACAGGTTACGCCATTCTCTTCCAGTTTGGTTTGAAGCTGTGCTCGTCAAGCTCAGTGAAATGGTACTGTCACCAGAGAATGAACATCCAGTGAAGGCTTTTGGATGGGCAGCCAGAGACCCTTCAGGACATCTCTCTCCCTTCAAGTTCTCCAGAAGGTAATATGCCTAGGTTTTTTCTTTTTGTTGATTGTTATTTTGGGTTATGCATCTAAAATTTCAACAGTTGGGAACATCTTTTTCTTGATATATATTGATTTCACAGGGCAACCGGAGAAAATGATGTGACTTTTAAGGTATTGTATTGTGGTATATGTCATTCCGATCTCCACAATATCAAGAACGAATGGGGAATAACTTATTATCCCATAGTGCCTGGGTATGAGTTTTCAAAAATATCATCCTTTTAGATTCTCTTAGATAAATAGATGAATTTTTGAGCCAATAATAACATAGATTAGCCACTGTATGCAGGCATGAGATTGTAGGGGTGGTCACTGATGTAGGCACCAAAGTGACAAAAGTTAAAGTTAGGGATAGAGTGGGTGTTGGGTGTTGGGTTGGATCATGTCACTCCTGTGCAAAATGCAAGGAGGATCTTGAAAATTATTGCCCTAGGAGAATCTTGACCTATGCTGCAAAGTATTATGATGGAACCATCACCTATGGTGGCTACTTAGACATCATGGTATCAGAGGAGCACTTTGTGATTAAAATCCCTGACAACTTGCCTCTTGCTGGTGGTGCACCTCTTCTTTGTGCTGGGATCACTGTCTATAGTCCATTGAAGTACTATGGGCTTGATAAGGCTGGAATGCATTTAGGGGTGGTTGGGCTTGGTGGGCTTGGGCACATGGCTGTAAAGTTTGCTAAAGCCATGGGTCTCAAAGTGACAGTCATTAGTACGTCACCTAATAAAAAAAAGGAAGCCGTGGATCATTTGGGAGTCGATGCATTCTTGATTAGCCATAACCCAAAAGAGATGGAAGTAAGTTATAATCACCACAAATTATTTTCTCTGATGATGTATAGGGATAGGTTAACCAAATATAGATTTATATCATTATGTTTTTTAATTGCAGCATGCGGTGGGTACAATGGATGGCATCATTGACACAGTCTCAGCTCAGCATGCTCTTTTGCCTTTGATCAGTCTCTTGAAAATTGATGGCAAGCTTGTCATGGTTGGGGCACCAGAGAAGCCTCTTGAGCTACTTGCCATCCCACTTGTCATGGGTAAGCCTAAGCTAGTCTTTTGAGTTTTATAGTAATCCTTGGGAAAAAAAACTACCCTCATAATTGGTGTATAAGATGAAATTTTAATGCATTTTAGTTTAGTAGATGATCAATTCTGAGTTTTCCGAATGCAAAAAAGTAATGAATAAGACCAATGACAGGTAGAAAGATGTTGGGAGGAAGTTGCACCGGAGGGTTGAAGGAAACACAAGAGATGATTGATTTTGCAGCGAAGCACAACATAGTCGCGGACATTGAACTTATTCCTATGGATTATGTGAACACTGCAATGGAGCGTCTATTAAAAGGAGATGTTAAGTATCGATTTGTCATTGACATCACCAATTCATTGAAGTCTTTTTGATGATGATTCGGATGGATTACTACTTGGCTGTGCATAAATAAGGATTGGCTTTCTCTGTCTTGTTACCCGATTATCATGTTTTTCAACTAAGGTTTTTCTTCTACTTAGTAATGTCACATCACTTTATTGTCCCTATTGGAACGAGTTGATAAGTTTGTTTAGATGGCAACCTTGTTTTAAGTTGTTATCCTCAAAAAGTATGCAATCCACATGATTACAAGAGTTCTTTTTTGTGTCATAAGTAAATCATGCACTCAAAGCTAATACCCTTTTTTCAATAATCTTTTCGTGAACTTGGGAAATAAAAAAAACTAAACAGTTTAGAAATCACACAACAAGAAGCTTCGAGATCCAATTTCACATTTGATGATATGAGTTGAAGGATAAATAGGGTACTTAACTCAGATAATAGCCAGTCAATTTTTAGCCCATGATGCGGTCCCATATTTTTCATACGGGAATCTAGAAGCACATTGGCTTGAAAACATTTCAAAGATTTTGGAAGTAGATTTAAGTAGGCCTGACAAAAAAGAACTTGAGCCCAATAATCCATGCAAACCCGCTTTGGAAGTAGGGTGTGGGTGGTCTTTTTCCAACGCACAAAACAACCGAGTCAACATGCCATGACCTGTCAATTTCCGAGTTGAGTTGTACCGAGTCATTCTATTTTAACCCCATTTGACCCGACATAGATCTTTTAATTTTTAGAAAAGCCTTAAAATATCAAAAATATTGAAAGCTCATTTTTGTTTAATTTTGGAAAATATTTAAAATATTTAAAATATAAAAATTTCATAAAAATTAAGAAAAATCAGAAAAAAAATTGCAAACATTTAGAAAACCCTTAAAAAGAAGAAGGAAAAACCCAAAATTGGACAAGCCTTTAGGGCTCTACAATAGGGTTCTTTGTTTACGTTATATTTTTCTTTTTAGGGACAATATTAGGATGCTCTCTTCCTTTATTTTGTAATGATAATTAATTGCGTACTTAAATATTTTGGACGTTATTTTCCTGCTTTAGAATGGTTAGGATAAACCTTAGATTTTTTGAATAAGTTGCCATGGCCTTAATTAATACACAATTGAGTTAGGTACCAAAAGAGCGTTAGTCGTATGATTAACGTAATCAAGTCCTCGAATTTAAAATCTCTGGTTGTGTAGATAATAAGGTATTCTCCCGTATCTTACTGGATTTCTAGCCAACCCTAAAAAGGTTAGTGGCAACTCCTTTGTTTGAATTTGCATAGGCTAAACCGATTAAATTTTTGAATAGCCAATGTCGTGCGAGGTATGGGATTGGGAGAGCCCAAGTTAATGAAGGGCCGTTGGTTCAAAATTAACAATACTTCTAAACCTAATCAAAGGTTCCCCAACCAAATCTCTAAAATAAAATTTAGGTCGTGACAAAGCAAAAGTGGCGGCTTTTTACCATGAACCCCTTCAAGCAATGTTTCCTTTTGTTTCCGGGCTTGAAAATTGGTTGTTTGGCTCTATTTCTAGGGCGATCAAGAGCTCCTCGAGCTTCCTCTTGTCCTCCTCTCTTTGTGCTTCAGAAGAGTGTGCTTCATAGAGCTTATCCATTTAATCAAGCCATGTTTTGGTCGATCATTGCCCACACACCATGGTTGCTAACTAAGTTACTTCACCAACTCTCGACTTTGTCGATTTTTAAACTTTGTCTTTGCTGTCGAGTTGGCCAATTAGGTTGAGATTTTCTTGCCTTTCACCAGTTTATCCATGGCAAATTTTCATCATTTAGCACATCTAATGGTCGCCTTTCACCTTTGCCAGAGACCAGGCTAATTAGATAGCTGAGTAGGATAAGATGGGGCCGCGAAATTGCTTGCTCAGCAGCTCCGAATCGTGGCCCAATTGTGGACTGGGCTTTGGCAACTGGTTTAACTGCTTTGTCACTTTTGTTGAAGTTTTTAATCAATTTGCAATTTCATGTATAGTACTTTAAGCCCCTAACCGGAATTTGCAATTATGTTAGCCCAATTTTGCAAGAAAGTTCCTCGAAGTTGGCCATTTTCTTACTCAAGAATGACGAATTTCATTTAATTTAGTCCTTTTAGCTTGACTTGATCAATTTGATTTGGCCAGGCTCAATTTCAACCTTAATTAGGGGTAAAAATGATAAATATGGTGATTTAAGGGCTTGAGCATATTTTGTAAAATTTGCAATTTGGTACCCCCACTTTTGGAAATTGCATTTTGGCCTCAACTTCCCTTATTTTTATTTTTCTTCTTTTGTAGATTTCAAGGAAAACAAATCCATGTAAAAGCTATGCTAAATTCATAAGTAATTTATATGCAAGAATTTGACATGGAATATTTTTGTAGAAAAATAAGTTCCAATTTTTCAGAAATATGCCAACACAACCTTTGGCTAATAATTTAGGTGTCAACAATTCAAGGTTTATAAAGTGATATTACTAAATCTGAGCAAGTAATTTAGCTTTGAATTAGATTCAAGTTTGTCCATATTGACTTGCTCGAATCCACTCAGACTCGGTCACCTTATGAATAAAACATATTGTATGAGCTTGAGCAAGGACTTTTAGGCCTAGTATTTGGCCAAAACCCTCCAAATCCACCCATGGATCATGTCTTTGTATATGTTATGAAACTTATGATGGCATCCATCATCGACACAATATTTCACACTGAGAATTGAAGATAATGAGATAAAGGCCATACGCCTAAGAAATTCACATGTTTTAGTTCTTATTTCATGGTGGCTATTATTGTCCAACTTTCATCTTAAATTTCTAAGAACTGGAATTAAATTTTCATCGGATATTTAAACATCTCTAATTTTCAAGTGCATACCAATATCAACCTTCATAGTAAACTCATGCATATATTCCAACTCAATCTCCTTCTTCCTTGGTCAGAGTCCCATGATGAAAAGGGCATCGCAGCATTTGCCAATTACAAAAAAAAAACAAAAATGACGAGACCATTAAATTACACGAGCGAAAACTTTGCCTTCTGCTAAATAAGCACAACTTTAACCGAACCACTTCTTTACCCCCCCATCGACTTAAAATGAGTGGTTTTCAGTTGTCTAATTATGAACTTAAAAGTGAGTCGTCCACACCACATCCCAACGGCGGCCGCGGTTACCACTTGTCGGGCGCCCGAGCCAGCCAAACCAGCGGCCTCCGCGGAAAGCCACAATGGCAGCCGTGGAAATTTTAAGACCAAAGACTTTGAATTTGGAGAAGGCACGACCTTGACCAATGAACCTCCTCTGTATAAATAGGGAACGACCCAGAATAGCTTATCAGACGAGAGAGAGAGAGAGAGAGAGAAAGGTGGGGAAGAGAATAGTGTCGAAAACTGATTGCAGAAAAATGGCAGAGAGAGCTCGTGCTTCTTCTTCCTCTTCCTCTTTCAGTTTTTATGATCTGCTTTCGAAATTTTTTGTTTTCTTCTCTTGGTTCTTATCCTTAAAAAAAGCACAGAATGCAGGAGTGGTAAACATCCAGGTATGTTTATGTATACGTGTGTGTCCTGATTAGCGTCAGCTACACATCTGATTTAGCATACATAAGTCAGTTTTCTAACAAAGGTCAGCAGAATTGTTAACCTTTTATGGCTTCTTTCTCTTCGAGTTTTCAGTGAGCTATGGGTCGGCACTTCCACATAACCCGCCGGGGAGCCCTGGATGTCGTTGATGTAAGTACCCGCGAAAACTTGTGCGTATTTTGCATCGATATCATGTTTTCTTTTTAGAATTACTATTATTTGGAGAACGTATTTTGCCTAACCTTTTGTTGCCATTGTCAGAGGTCCTTCAATCGAATAAAAGTTGGTAAATTGGCAATACATCAATACATATGTTAACTCCGAAAAAACCGAACATAAAAATTCACGGCTCTTTTCCATAGACTTTCCCACGTTAAGGTAATGAAAACCTGTCGGACAAGTGCATTCTATACCTTTTGATATATGAATCATGGCCCAAATTGTACTAAAATCCATCCCAGCAATAGCATGATTTATAACATATGTTTGTTCATAGTAACCCAAGTCGTACACGTCCACATATTAAACATTATGGATACGACCCATTAATTAGATCTTTCCTTTTGCGTTAATCCATCTAAGTAGAATTTGAACTTAAAATATTATGTGAATTCGTTAGTACTAGGATATATTTTACATACATATTCAATTATTGACACCTACTTTTCATACATATTCAATGTAATTATGAGGCGAATAAATGTGAATTATGGACTTTTCTATGAAACATTTACCCTATGTTACATCATTTTACCAGTGCAAAAGCCAATTTTACCCTATTCTAGATGTGTTTACCACCCCCGAAAAATGGTATCTTGGGTTCTATAAATGCACATGACAAATTATAAGTAGCGATGTATTGCTACTTTTGTTTGCTCGTCATAGGTTTTGTTAACTATCTTGATTGTGCTTTACCAGAACATGTTAGATAGCATGGGTTAAGATATACACAAAAAAAGCGTATTTGAAAGTGGAAATGATTCTATGAGGGAGAGTCTAAGAATTTTGATCGAATATTAGTTCAAAAATAAAATGTGTCGGAATAAACAGCATGAACCAAAATTGGATGAGGACCATAGCACATCAGCAATAGAACATGAATTTTTTTAATTTATCCTTATGTTTATGATCCGAATTTAAAAAGCTTGGACATTATTTTGGGTGTCCAATATTCTTATTTGGTTCAATCGGGTCTATCAATGATGGGGATGAGGATCTTTTTTATCTCAACTTCAGATGTATTGAGTCATACTTCTCGAGACTAACATTTCTCATATGAACAGATGATCGAGATATCAAATGGGTGCACTAATCGAGGTCAAGGACGTGATGCAAAATAATTGAATTGGATGACTGACATGGGGGAATGCGTGCAACTTTGCCAAAAAGCGACAGCACTGGGATTTTCAGGACCAAAGACTTTTGGAATTGATCTCTACCAAAGCACGACTTTAACTGAGAATGATTTATATATTCGTACGTGCATTTCTGAATTGATACTCCCTATTTGAGTCTCGCGCTTATTTTCAGTCGATGGTCATCAACATGAGATTTATAGCAATTATTGGTTGGCAAGAGATGCAGTAGGGTTGGTAAATGAGATGCAGTAGGGTTGTTGACTTCATTTTTTAATTTTTTTAATTTTCTTTTGGCTATTCAGAGTTTGCAAGTAAAGCAAGTGGAGGCAACCCAAAGTTCAATCCAGGATTTCATTGATGCCAAGTTTATTAACTAAATCAGGCTACTGAAATGGTTATTATTGTTGTAGGAGATCCTTTGTTCGAACATGGTATCATGCCACTGCAACCATTTCTCCACTACGTTAGAACCATATAAATCCCATATCAGAACTGTCAAAGTATCATCTATCTGCTAAACTCGTACCTATGATTGTATCGATTCATGTTAGAATCAATATATCGTAACTTTTACATGGTAAGTCAAATAATTGCTGGATAATTGCTCAAAGTTTGATATGTTAAGATTAAATTGATAAATGTAGATAGTATAGAGTGACGATAATTGATTTACCTACATTTATTTGGTCAAACTCTAAATTACCTAACTTTTCCAAAAAATTACCAATTCCTTCCTAACTTTTAAATACGAACTAACTTTAGATGGTTAACTCTTATTTGAACCACTTATCGACATTGACTAGTTTGCATAAATAACAAATGATTCCTAATAGCTTACCAACTTTAATGAAATATATGAAATTACTAACTTTATCTTACTCGGTTACCAACTTTTTATATGACATGTTGGTAGTAGCTACTTCTCATTGTTGATAGTAACTTCACACATACCAAAGTAAGTTCAAACATTTATGTAGCTAGTGATTTATCGATTAGTCAAAAAAATTTAATGAAGGAAAGTACAGTAATTATTCACGAGAATGAATAGTTTTCTCATAAGAAACTAATAACATTTCTATAATGCAAAGTAACTTTCAAATGTCTTTTCCATTAATATGATATGCAATTGAAGTAACTTTTCTAGAGTAAATACCATCCATAGCCAGTAATATAAGCGAGAGGCTTCACCCATTTTTAAGACCATTTTGGCATATAATCATCTCCAATTCCAATATCCATACTACACGTTGAATCGACAAATTCAACACATGAAAATATGCAAATATCAAATGATGTACAGATATGGCACATTGCCTTGTCGTTCCATCCAGTCTCTTTCCAGGTTTAGACCGTTCAAAGGTAGAGCATAACTTAAGATACATTGCATCACAATGTAGTTGACTCGTGGGAAGTTTCATATACATCTTATTTCCTCACAGAAGGAAAAGAAAAAATGAATCTAACACAATGGAACAGAAGACTTACACAAATTTAGACTCTAATTTGTGATCATTGAGGATGTAGCTAAGTGATAGAAACCTCATTCACTAATTCTTGGACTTGTCCATTTTCAGATTGATTCGAATGAGTTCCGTTGCTGCGATGTTGTGTCGATTGAGGGATACTAGGCAAAATGAATGCAGGTCGTGATGGTAGTGGCAAGGTGGTGGAGTGACTATTGAGCATCAAAACCACCACACCCATGGTTGGTCTGTCGGCCTCAACTTCTTGAACACATAGCAATCCCACATGAATGCACCTCAACATTTCGGTCCTCAAACCATAAGCCAAACTAGGATCTATGAGATTTGAGGGGTCCCTTCCCGCCAACTCCTCCATGCCTCGCAATAAATCATAAATGCAAACTCGCACGGTAAGGGACGGTTGCTCCACTCATTCGAGTTTAGGTCCACCACTCTTTTCAGGCAATTCTTCAGGGGAAGGAGAGTGATTGAAAGATATTTTCTTACATAGCCAAGAAGGTCCTCCGTGATATCCCCATTGCAAAAGTGGCTACTCTTTTGACCACTAATAATCTCCAGTAGCAACACCCCAAAACTAAAGACATCTGACTTGACTGAGAACAATCCATGCATTGCATACTTTGGAGCCATGTACCCACTGCATCACAAGAATAATGAGGCCTTTCAATGCAATTCCACTTAATATGATGTGCCTTTATAATTGCTAGCTATTCAAATTATATTGAGAAGAGCATGGGAAATATAACTGTGTTTATTTTAAGATACTCTACTATATGTTACTTACTAAGTGCCAACAACCCTGCTTGTGGCGGCTTGAGTTTGATCTCCCACAAATAGCCTTGCTGTACCAAAATCTGAAATTTTAGGGTTCATCTCTACATCAAGCAAAATATTGCTTGCTTTAAGATCAGTGAATGATGTGAAGTCGAGAATCCTCGTGAAGATAAAGAAGCCCACGAGCAATGCCTCCTATTATCTTTTGACGCCTTTCCCAATCCAGGTGCCTACGCCTAATAGGATGCATAGCATATTGACAATAGGTTATAGCTGATGTAACTAACGCAAAGGTGACTTTCTAAATGTAGATTGGCAACGTGCATTTCAATAACTCTTGAATCAGATGATGCTGGAACAGAATGGCATGACCATACCAAATATAAAGTGATCCAGGCTTGAGTTTGGTATGAATTCATAGATAAGAAGCCTTTCTCTCCCCTCCAGGCAAAAACCTAAGAGTCTAACCAAATTCCGGTGTTGAAGCCTCGCAACCAAAAGGACCTCATTCTTAAATTCTTGATCACCTTACCCCAAGTCTGCAGACAACCTTTTTATTGCTATAACTTGTCCATTGGCCAGTGTTCCCTTAAAAAATATGCAAAAAGCATCCATATACAAGTGAATGTTTTGAATTCTCTATTATTTTATGAATGAACAATTTGCAGTGACTACCTTGTAAATGGTGCCAAATCCACCTTGTCCCAACTTATTTGTGTCAGAGAAGTCATTTGTTGCTGCTCTGATGGTATTCAAGTCGTAATGTAGGGATTCTGCATTTCCGATTTCATCTACAGGTACATCTACAAAGGGGAAAATCCAAAGTCACTTTATTGTCTAATTCCACACTATTAGTAAGCCTATCTACTTGCTGATTTAATAGATAATAGTAATTCATTCTTATTTAACAGTTAATCCATTCTAAGAAAAATTTGTCCTTTGGGTGATGCTAGCAAATGAAAGGTTTTCTAGAGCAATCAAGGAACTTTGATATCTATAGCTTGCTTGAATCTGTCCTTGTTTAGTCGAAATCACCGAACTCTAAATTTTTGAAAAGTTGCTAACTTTCGCACATCAAGGCTGACCCTATTGGCTGCTAATCTATTTGACGTAGGTTGTATTTACCCATTATTTTATGATAATCAATCACACGAAAGTAATCCGAACTTACCTTCGAAATTTTTCTTCATTCTTCTCGACCTCAAATAGATGCATAATATTCCAGCAATTAAGAGAGCTAGTCCAACAGCTGGAATTGTGATAATGAGGGCAATACGACCTGAGTTAGTATCCTTTCCTGAAAAAGGAAGAGCTCTTATGTTAGACAAGAAACTCGCAGAGAATAGTGTTTAGATCCAATTACCAAAAAGAGATTTTAGGAGGGGTTGCACATTTAAAGCAGTCCTTGGTGTTATTCTATTAGTTGCAAATTACTTTAGACGTTGATACTTAAATCTAAAGAAAGAAAGATTCATGATGCATTAGAAATCTCATTAATTTCTCATCTGCTACTTATTTCCTGCTTATACCTCATTCAAGAGGAAACAGAAGTGTCTCAGGAATTTATTGCACCCAGAATCAAAAAATTAAGTTACATCATGCTTTAAAATACACTTGATGCGACCATACTCAAAGAAGGAGGAGCAGGGGAGGGAGACTTACGACCCCTAGTCTCTAGTTTGTAAAAGGAGGTCATTGAAGTTGAAAGCATGCTTGCTCACATTCATTATCATGCTAGTCCTACGGACAATTGAAAATACAAATAGAATGCTCTGGCATAACTAAGTGTACATTAACAGGAAGTACCTTTAATGGAAGTGTTATTCGTTGGAGGAGGCAGAGGAGAAACTGGCGATTGTGGTGGTGATGGTGGCGACTCATAAGCCGAAGCATCAAAAAAGGGGTATACTTCAAACCCGATATTGCAACTAGGAAAAATAACCCTTCCTCCTTGTTTCTGATTACAACACTGAGGAATTTGTGCGATAGCTCGCACCAAACAACCGTTGCAGTCTTGCTGCGACAAGTCTGGAGTGCACTGCACAAGTCCAAACAGAGTCTGGAAGTTTGGAGCTGTCACATTTCCAACGGCGAATTTCCTCGTCGAATTGCCATTTGCCGCTCGGTCCCTCAAACCATCTGTCAGATTTCTCAAATCCTAGAAACAAAGAACCAAAACTATAAGCTACCGTCAGGAGAAGAAGACAAGTACTCTGTCACGAACCAAACCATAATTTTCTACTCAATCTTAATGCAACATGAATTGCTAGCTCCTATTCAAGAACGATACCTAAAATCAAATGCTCCCGGGAGCTCATACTACCCTGAAAAGCTATGTCCCAATCGCAAGCGCTTACAGGAAACATAAAGTTCAAGAATTCAAGATATTTTTTGAGAACAAGTCGCAGAGACATTACGAAAAGGAACAAGAACACAAAAACATAAGTAGCACCATGATATAACCGCATATGCTCTAAAGGAAACTGTCTAGCGCTTCGAAATGTGCTATTGGTCGGTCCTCACTTGGACCGGTCGGTCAAGAAAGCAAGAAAAGCAAATCCTAATGCCAACAAGTGCTATGATGAATTTTAAAGTGCATCTAAACCAGGATGAATTACACTCAAACAGCAACCGGGTCGAACTGATCCGCAGCGTCGGGCGTGTCATCGAGCGGAGATGAGGGTTGTCATGGTTACTATGTTGAAAACTATGGAAATTTTTCATGAAGTAAATGAAGTCAACACGTCAAGAAGCGTGCACTCTGCTTTCATGTAAACATACGAAACGCAATGCAATGTTTGTTCATATGAAAGATATCGATTATAAGCATGTAAAAATCAACTTTCCGATTTCAACCTGATTGAACTGATCGACATTGTTGTGACATTGTGGGGGTTCCACATGTAGAAGATAGGCGAGGTCTCCATGGTCCCAAAAATGGACTTATTCGAGTACCGGAGCATGCAATTGTCATACCAAATGATCGCCTCCTTCTGCACTGGGCACCGGTGGGCGATCTCGGAGGCGGAGTCGTTCAGGCAGCTTCGGCAGTAGGCGACCCTCACGTCGCCCCGGCAGAGGGCGATGGTGTTGACGGTGGCGTCGGGGCTCCCGCCAGCAGAGAGGTTGTAGAAGCCGTAATCAACGTCGGTGGCGTTTGCAGCGGCAACGACGGAGGTGAGGAGGGTGTTGAGGTTGGCCCCGTAGGTGCCGTTGGCGGTGAAGTTGCCGGTGGTCCCACAGAAGTGTTACAGAGGGTTGGCGCCATGGGCGGAGGTGGCGGCGAGAGCGAGGAGTGGGAGGAGGAGGAGGACGGCGGAACGCGGCGGAGCGATCATCGGAAGCTTTCTTGAGTTTCAGTTCTGTCACGGAGAGGGAGAGGTTGGCTTTAGTGCGGGAAGGCACACGGCTTTGAACCAATCAACGCCCGACCTTGACCTCTGACCGACGGACTAGACCGTTGACTTTGACAGCTAAAACGAAAACCCCCAAAATTGAATCATTCAAAGCTACACAATATCCCATCTTATCAGTTCGGGAAGAAGTATAAAATTTCTATGATTCTGTATTATAAATGCGACGAATGGAAGCAATTTGAACATCATAGACATACGGAGATTCCTCTCCTCAATTTGCTCATGACAAAATTTGAATGGGTGCTTAATTTAGTAAATGAATTTTCGTATCTTTGACATTGCCCAGATAATTCACTAGTTGGGTTTGGTCAACTATGTTTTACCTAACTTGACCAAAATAATAAGAAATTTATTTGTTGATTGGCTAGTACCACGATAAATCCAAAATTAGTACACACATAACAAATTTATTCGAGACTGATTTTTTAATCACTGAAAATCCCAAATTTGTACATTGATAATAAATTTACCTCAAACTAACATTTTGACCACAAAAATCTCAAACTGGTATATTTGTGATAAATTTACTCTCTGTTAGTTCCGTTAAATTAGATTAACACAACAAAAAAGACACAAACCGGTATACCTGTGACGAATGGAGAGTAAATTCCAAATTGGTGCACCCGTCAACTATTATGTGTCATTTAACCCAGCAATTTGATAGTAAAATTTAACATAAATTAACGGAGGATAAATTTATCACGGCCGTACTAGTTTGGATGTTTGCTTTTTGGCCGCCAACAGCAAAGCACGAAGACGGGCGGGCCTTGGTATTGAAACGCGGGGTACCGACAAAGTGAACGTGTCCCCAGTGCACCTTCCGGTTGCCCTCGATTCTTTTCCTCCATTTGCATCTGTTGCTTGTTGCTGTAGCATTTTCCATCTTCTTGTGGAGGCGGGACTGGAAATGGGTCAAGGCCAGGAAGTCAAGACCAGAAACGATTCCCAGGTCGAAATTCAGGTTCTAAACTTGCTTGTCATTTTCTATTGTTATCAAGTTTGGTTGCCAGTACGGTTAGGGAGGGCAGTGAGCGAGTTGTCTTTGCAAGAAAGAGGGGAGATAATTCTTCTTCTATAGGCCCGAGGTGGCGACAGAGGCAGCTTGCAGCGCCGACGACATGCAAAGCCTTTACATAGTCCTCCGTCCCAAGTCCGGCAAGAGGCCCGTACAAGGCTTCCGTCCAAGGTGGCCACAGTAGCCAGGTGGTGATGGTCACAGGAACCGCAACCCCGCAATTTGCCTAGATCATCACCTCGCAATATTACGTGCCCTTTGTAAATGCCATACGCAGGAAGTGAACATTGAGAAGCAGGCATTGTTGAGGTTCATAGTGATGCGGAAGAAGAATCTTCTTGACCCAACCAAACGAAGCCTACCTTACTGGGAATTTGTCGAGATGGTCGCCACCAACATTGATGATGTCAAGTCGGCTCTTAAAGCGGTGTTCCCCGCCCACCTACAGGGGCACTTCGGGTGGCTGAGGTACAGTCTGGCAGACCCGCCCGACTTCCTGAGCTACGAAGGGTGCGAGTTGCTGCTGATATCGGCATCAGACGACATAGAGGAGGAGCTGGGGATAGAGCTCATAGCAGAAGGACAAGGCCATCCCACCTCTTCCGATCAGCCTAAGACGTTGGGGGACACAGTACCCGTGGATGCCCTCCTCAGGAGCACCTGGGTCTGACAATTCATTCTCAGGACCCATTTGGTCCGCGACTCGAGGGACAACTGCAGTTGCGTTTCATGTGTACCAAGTAATTTAGAAATGCTTATGTTATTGTCTTTAATTTATTAAGAGAATAACAGCCCATTTTGGGCCACAAAAAATAAATAATAAATAATTAAAAATTGTTGTGGGGTCCATTTTTTCAAATATTTATGGCTCACGATATATTGATAGGAAAACAATAGCTCAAAAACTATTATGCTAGTAAAGTCTTATTTTACTTCTTCAGCCCAAATGGCTGTAATTTACTTTAGGAATGGAACGCCAATTCCAACAGGTATTCCATGTTTCATGAACGGATCCAAATATATGGGACAAAGGGATTGGCCATTGAAATTGTGATTGCTTTCCTATTCATTACATCATGCATATCTAACATTCACGTAGGTGAAGGTGGATCGAACCTAAAAGCATGTGGACGGCAAACGGGACAGGGAGAGAGAGAGAGGATAAAGGGTTCATGAATGAGTATACGAAGAAAGATGGACCATTGCCATATACGCAGCAAATAGGCCCTTTTGGAGATTCTTAAAAGCATTTTTGCGCGCCTTTGTAATTTTTCAAAATATCATTTTAGCTGTCTTCATTTTCATTTTCTTGTTAAATTGATGCTCAGCAAGCGAAAGGGTTACGATAAATATACGAAGAATTGATTTAATTGGATTTGGGTAAAATTACATTTGGGGAATTTCAGAGTAACTCTGCAATGCCCCCACAACTGTGGACGTTATTTGGGTTCTAGTGGTAGTTTATCTCAAACCTCAAACTCAGAATTCTGTCGCTCAACCATTGCACGAAAGAGGCGATTTATTTGGGTCCCTCTCATCACATTTCTCTTCGCATCTCAAGACACACAGATTACGCAATTATCGGTTCAACCGGGCTGAATTATCGGATCAATGAAGTTGAAAAAATTTACGAAGAAAGCTGTAATGTGTATATTAGGAAGCCACAACCAAAATCAAACATGCATTTGGGAACCTCAATAGAACGGTGAAGTGATCCTAACCGTCCATATGCATCAATTAAAAATGTGTGGAAGTCCTATCAGCAGGGTCAAAGCCTCCTTCAGCAAGCATATGCTTTAATTCCAGATTCATCATATTTCCACCATCAGGGCTTCTCGTTCTCTGTTTGCTTTGCAGTATGCATCAATCAAGGCTTTCTTCCATCATATTAAGCAGCCTACGAGCATTATCCAGCCCCCCAAATCTATAGTGACCACGAATTATCGAATTGGATGAGGGATAGAGAAAGCTAGTGCTCTCAAAAGAGTTTTTTGAAATGATGTTGTGGATACGACAACTCCTCTCAGTTCAAAAGTCATGGCCATTTGACGAGGCACTATATTACTTTTTCATCTTGAACTTTTCAAAATGATATTGTGGATACAACAAGTCCTCTCAATTCAAAAGTCTTAGCCGTTTGACCAGGCACTATACTACCTTTTCATCTTGAGCTTACTCGTCGGACTAGGTCTTGTTTGAACAATCCAAAAAGTTTTTGGCAGTCACTTCTATGTCATTGGCTGGGCGGCCGGTGGCCCTTAGCCCGGCTGGGCGAGGGCTAGCGACCCTTGCCGCAAGTCGGCTAGGGTCGCCGGCCACAAGCCAAGGCTTGGCGATGGTGGGGCGGCGAGGGCGGCGGCGGTGGTGAGGGCTGTACAGCCCTCGCCTAAACCCTCCCCTTCCACTTTTTTTTTTTAATAAAATAGATTTTAAATTTTTTTTTTGGTATGCCTTGGACAATTTCTTTTTTTTTTTTTAAATTGCCACGTGGATATTTTATTTTGAAAAAAATTGCTCCGTTAACAAATAAAATCGCCGAAAAATGACATATGGCAGTTTGGCCGGATTTTTTTACTGTTGGCACTTAACTAATCATTTTTGCTCCGATTTTGGCACTTACATGTACCTTTCCAAACTTTTGGCACTTAAGTGTTCTCCCGTGCCAAGTTTTGGCACTCCAGGAGTCCGTACGTCCTAGTTCTTGTGATGCGTCATATGATAAGAACATGCCAAATCTAACATCCATTTGTCTCCTGACGAAATAGTAGTCACATAAAACAGCTTTTCCATCATTAGTGCTCCCTTCGACTATTTTGTCACATTGCTTGTGGCATTTTGCTTGTCACCTCGGTTTCTCCGCTTTGGACAATCTCTCCACTCAAAGCACTTCACGCATCCCTTAGACTTTCTATCGCATGATTTTGACCTGCTTTTAGCTCTGTTGCTACTAGGCCCTCAATGTTGATCTCTACCCCGAATCGTTAGTGCCTGCGCTACCCCTTTGTGCAAGACTTGTCATCACACATCTTTCTCTGCCACTCCTTAGAAAATAGAGCGGACTTTACCTCTTTCAATATAATCGTAGTATGCCCTTGCAATAGTGAATCAGTAAAGTGATCCCACCATTATGGTAAAGAAGCTAACAACATCATACCTCGTTCTTCATCATCAAGTATCTTACTGACATTCTTCAAATCCATCATGAGTTTATTAAATTCATCCAGGTGGGTTCTGATAGACATATCTATAAACTAAAACATCCTCTTCAACTTGTACAAGCGGTTGTTCAAACCTTTTGTTACATATAGTGCATGGAGTCTTGCCTATAACGCTACAGCATCCTTTTCCTTGGTCACCTTTGTTAATACCTCATCCAATAAATTCAACAAGATTGCATTCTTTGCTCTCTCCATTAGCTTTGCCTTTTTAGCGGCCTTCATTATAATAGGCAACTCATCTTCGCCATTCAATGCTCTGACCAAACCTTGGGTTGTTAATAACGCATGCATGTTGATACTTCATAACCCAAAGTTGTTCCTGCTGTTAAACTTCTCAACTTTATCTTTCACCTCATACATACTTGTGATAATAGAATTTCCATATAATAATTAGACAAGCAAATGCCCCAAATTACAATCAAGAAATCGATCCCAAGCTCTAATACCAATTGTTGAAGTATAATATATGGAAACAACGGGATCTTATAATTTACATTAATGCGAAAATACCAAAGAAAAATGAGGAATAATAAAGATACAATAGATTTACATGGTTCGGTTTGAGTGTCCGTACCTACATTTACGGGAGAGAGACCATAAATAATCACTATAATCGAAGAGTCAGAGTTATAATCGTTGAGTGTTTCTCTCACCTAAATTTAAACATAAACCTAAAATGTTTATAAATAAATAATATAAACTCACAACACTAAATCACTGGCTATTCAAGCCCCAACAATCTACTTCACTTCGTTCTTTCTTCTATGCTTCATACGGTGACTGATGCTTCTCAGCTTGGCGGCAGCCTTACACTCGTAGAAGAAAACCCACACTTTTTATATGTGTGTGTGGAGAGTCAACAACTTTGACCCTGGGGCCCACCGTCTGCAGCTTAAGCAGGTTTCTTGAAAGAAGATCGCCGTTTGGAATCCGAAGCAGAGAAGGAATCCCTTGCATCCCTTACCCCACAAAAGCGTTTTTGCCTCCTCAATTTCAATAAATATAAATTACAGAATATATGAGCCCGTATTTTGTCTTTTAGTGGCAAACTCTTTAATAGAGAAATCCTAATATGTATGGGTTTCAACAAATTTGATTTCAATATTCGAATTCAAACTCAAGATCTTAATTTAAC
This sequence comes from Corymbia calophylla, assembly GCA_014182845.1. Taxonomy (NCBI): domain Eukaryota; kingdom Viridiplantae; phylum Streptophyta; class Magnoliopsida; order Myrtales; family Myrtaceae; genus Corymbia; species Corymbia calophylla. The sequence goes on along the minus strand of CM024696.1, from coordinate 13,902,319 downwards.
AACAATCAAAATCAAACATGCATTTGATAACATCAAAACGACTGTAAAATGTGTGGAAGTCTTATCATCAGGGTAAAAGCCCCCTTCAGCAAGCATATGGTTTAATCAGAATTGTACAAGAATGCATCGTCGGCTGCAAGTCCAGATTCATCATATTTCCACCATCCGTGCTTCTTGTTCTCTGTTCCCTTTGCAGTATCCATTAATTGAGGCTTTCTTCAATCATTCTAAGCAGCCTGCGAGTATTATCCAGCGCCCCAAATCTACAGTGACCGTGAATTAGCGAATTACACATGACGGGGATAGAGGGAGCTAGTGTTCCCAAAAGAGTTTTCCGAAATGATATTATGAATATCACAACTCCTCTAGATTCAAAAGTCATGTCCAGTATATTACTTTAATTTTGGAAAAATTTATCATATTCACATTTTAGGCGATTTTCTTATAAAGAAATATTTCAAAATTCATCCTTTTGATTTTGAGGAATTTCCTATCAGGAGTTGGAAATTTTTTAAGGTGTAGAGTTTTAAATTTAAAAGTAAGTTTTAAAAAAATTAGGATCTGGGTATAACGTGGAAGAAGTTGGCTTGTGATAGGCTGGGCTAAACTTTCATCATTAATTAATTTGCATAGTGATGTTTTAAATAATTGTGGAAACAAAGGGCTCCGATAGCACCAAGTGGACCAGCCAATGAGAGGGGAACTTTCGTGCAACGGTTGACTGGTTGAACAAGTGGGAAGACACGCTGACACACGGCGGCTAGTTCATTTCGCTCACCTAGTACGTCATCCTCTTCCTGTACCGAGTTTCGTTTGACCCCAAAATATATGCTGACGCCCAGTGTCCGGTTTGGTTCGCTCACTAAGTACGTCATTACCAATATATGCTGACGCACACTGTCCGGTTTGGTTCGGTTCGCTCACTAAGTATGTCATCACCGCCTTTTTCTGTCTGGTTCTGTAACATTTTGGGTTCGCTCACTAAGTATGTCATCACCGCCTTTTCTTGTCTGGTTCTGTAACATTTTGGATTCGCTACTGTACATATATTGTCCGCTTTGGACCCTACTAGGCCCTCACGATTTTGTTCCTCTAGGCTTCGCCCAGAAAACGAGTATGTATAAGTAGAGAATCCATATGCTTATAAGCTAGTCCAGGACTTTCTCCCGAGGCGATGTGGGACAAGAGACCTGCCCCTCCCTGCGCACGTCCGGGGACCGAGGTGCGGATGCACCGCCATCTCTCCTCCCCACGCGGCGGGCCGTCACATTTATCATTCTTATAAATTTTCACGACTCAACAATGCAAAAATCAAACTTTGCCGCCCAATATTTCTAATATTCCGAATTTGAGCCCTAAATCGGAAAAATGCTTCGATTGGAGTACCGAGAGGTGCGTGTACTCACCGGACGTTACGTAAAATAGTCGAGTCGGCTTTACAAGGCACCTATGGCGCCCGCGTGCGAAACCCCTCTTCTTCTTTCCATCTCTTCCCTTCTCTCTTTATCTTTCTCCTGAACTGGTTCCACTTCTATAAGTGGAAAGTGAACCCCACTTATTCTCTCTCCTTCTCCTTTTTTTGACTTTTCAACTCTTCTTTTTTTTGTTCTTTTTTTAAACCCAAGTGGGGCCCACCAATACAAAAAGAGCTTGAATATTACATATTTGGTTCGCTCACTAAGTACGTCATCACCACCACTTCCGACATCTCCTCAAGCCCTATATATAACAACGCTTCTCCCTCCCCTCTCATCAGCTTTCTCTTCGCATCTCAAAACACACAGAAAACGTAGTTTTCTTCCGGTTTAGTTTGAAGCCGTGCTCGTGAGCTTAGTGAAATGGCAATGTCACCGGAGGATGAACATCCAGTGAAGGCTTTCGGATGGGCAGCCACAGATTCTTCAGGACATCTCTCTCCCTTCAAGTTCTCAAGAAGGTAACATTCCTTGGGTTTTTTTCTTTTCGTCGATTCTCATTCTGGGTGATGCGTCTAAATCTTCAACAGAGGGGGATATCTTTTTGTCGATATACATTGATTCTCTTTTTCACAGGGCCACCGGAGAAAAAGATGTAACTTTTAAGGTATTGTATTGTGGTATATGCCATTCCGATCTCCACAATGTCAAGAACGAATGGGGAATTACTTCCTATCCCGTTGTACCCGGGTATGAGTTTTCAAAAACATCATCTTTTTTTATTCTATTACATAAGTAAACGACATTTTTGACCCAATAATGACACAAATTGGCCACTATATGCAGGCATGAGATTGTAGGTGTGGTCACCGAAGTAGGCACCAAAGTGACAAAATTCAAAGTCGGGGACAAAGTGGGTGTTGGGTGTATGGTCGGATCATGTCGCTCTTGTGCAAATTGCAAAGAGGATGTCGAGAATTACCGCCCGAGATGATCTTGACCTATGGTGTAAAGTACTATGATGGAACTACCACTTATGGTGGCTATTCGGACATCATGGTATCGACGAGCACTTCATGATTAAAATTCCCGACAACTTGCCTCTTGATGGTTGTGCTCCTCTCCTTTGTCTTTGGGATCACTGTCTATAGTCCATTGAAGTACTATGGGCTTGATAAGGCTGGAATGCATTTAGGCGTGGTTGGGCTTGGTGGGCTTGGGCATATGGCTGTCAAAAAGTTTGCTAAGGCCATGGGCCTCAAAGTGACCATCATCAGTACCTCACCTAATAAAAAGAAGGAAGCTATGGACCATTTGGGAGCCGATGCATTCTTGATTAGCCGTAACAAAGAAGAGATGGAGGTAAGTTATAGTCACAACAAATTATATTCTTTGATGATGTATAGGGATAAGGTTAACATAATGTAGATTTATGTTATTATCTTTTATTAACTACAGCTTGCGATGGGTACAATGGATGGTATTATTGACACAGTCTCAGCTGTGCATGCTCTTTTGCCTTTGATTGGTCTCTTGAAAACTAATGGAAAGCTTGTCATGGTTGGCGCACCTGAGAAACCACTTGAGCTACTTGCTTTCCCACTCCTCTTGGGTAAGTCCTAAAAGTCTTTTGAGTTGTATAGTGCTTCTTAGAAGAAAAAAAAACTACTTGGATAATTGGTGTTTATAGATGAAATGCTTTTAGTTTCAATAGAAGATTCATTTTGAGTTTCACGAATGCAAAAAATAGTAACAAATAAGACCAATGACAGGTAGAAAGATGGTGGGAGGAAGTGGCATCGGAGGGATGAAAGAGACACAAGAGATGATTGATTTTGCGGCGAAACACAATATAGTAGCGGATATTGAAGTTATTCCTATGGATTATGTGAACACGCCATGGAGCGTCTATTAAAAGCAGATGTCAAGTATCGATTTGTCATTGACATCGCCAATTCATTGAAGCCTTTCAGTGGATCACTACTTGGTTGAACGTAGAATCTATCTTGTCATTTGATAATCGTGTTTTGCAGCTATGATCTTCCTTCTACTAAGTATGGTGAAGTTACTTCATTGTCCCCTTTGGAATAACGTTGACTACTTTGTATAGATAGCAGCCTTGTTTTAGGTTGTTATCCTTGAAAAGTATGCAATCCACATAATCGCGAGAGTTCCTTCATGTGTTGTAAGTGAATCATGCACTCAAAGTGAATACCCTTCCTCAACAATCTTTTTCTGACTGTAAAAGAAAAAAAATTAACTATACAACTGATCGCGTTATGGGAAGTTTCAAGATTCAATATCAAATTTGATGATATGAGTTAAAGAATAAATAGTGTACTTAAATAATAGCTGGTCATTTTTGAGCCCATGATAGGGTCCCATATTTTTCATACGGGCAACTAGAAACACATTGGCTGGAGAGCAATTCAAAGATTTTGGCCAGTAGAATTAAGTAGGAAAAAGGAACTTGAACGCGATAATCCACCTGAACCCGCTTTGCAAATAGGGTAGGGGTGGTCTTTTTCCAACGCACAAAATAACCAAGTCAACGTGCCATGACCTCTAAATTTCCAAGTTGGGTTGGGTCAAGTCAACCTGTTTTAACCCTCTTTGACCCGACATGAAAATAAGCTTCTTTATCTTTTTCTCTTTGAATCATTATTGAAAATTTGAAACATTCAAAGTTACACAATATCCCATCTTTTTAGTGATGGAAGAAGTATAAAAGTTCTATGATTCCACATTATAAAGCGATGAATGGAAAGAATTTGAACAACACAAACATACTGAGATTCGTCTCCTACATTTGTTCATGACAAAATTCTAGTTAGGTGCTTAAAAGCCCACTAACTTAAATAAAAAGTTGTAGATCATTGCATTACTTAATAAATTAATTTAGTAAACAAATCTTAGTATATTCAACATTGCTACGATGATTCACTAGTTGGGTCGGGTCGACTATGTTTTACCTGACTCAACCCGAAATATGAAGAAATTTATTTTTTTGTTTTTACTTGAATCACCATAATCAAAGTTGAAAATTGGGAATAGTTAAAATTATACAATGTTTGATATTGTTAGCTAATATATATGTAATATCCTGGAGAAAAAATAAATAAATTAGATAATGTCAAAGGAGAGTCTTTTTTGGTTGGAAGCTTAAATTGGACACCATCGTGTTAAATGTCGAGCTTTATTAGCATAAATTATTGTTTTTCTTTACCAGTTAAAAAAAGTACCCGTTTCCCTTGGAAGATACCCTTCGGGGTTAACCTTTTTATGATTTTTAAACATACCTTTTATTCGATTTAAAAATCTATTTAATAGTAGTCATTTTAAAATTTTTCCCATTTATGTTTAATTTCTTATTCAAATGTATCGAGCAAATTACATATGCAGTTATTTACGAAACTATCATAACTTCGTGGTCATTACACAAATTTTCTATCTATTTGGTCATCAATGATATTTTTCTTAGAATTTTCCGCACCTAAAAAATGGGACTTATTTTCCGTAGCAGAAAAATAGGGTAAAAAAAAAGGGGTTGCTGTTATACTCCAGGAAACAAGGTCACAGAAGCATCATTGTACATGAACCTCTACTCACAGTCACTGTCCCACTCACCCGGCCATTGCTACTTCAACAACAGTGGTTTATTCATTTGTCAGGATCCATGTGAGCATCATGACTCCTTGTTTAATGTTTTTGATTTAGAGCATGCACGACGATTCTTTTTGCATGCAGCTTGGGACACTTTCCAATATCCAGCCTCTTAGATATCATGTTGCTTCAGAGAATTTTACACTTTCCAATGTCCATACTCTTAGCGATGTTTTAAATAATTGTGGAAAAAAAGGGCTCCGACAACACCAAGTGGACCAGCAACAGCCCCGAACAGAAAGAGAGGGCAACTTTCGTGCAACTGGTCGAACAAGTGGGAAGAGACGCCGACGCATGGCGGGCGGCTGGTTCATTTCGCTCACCTTGTACGTCATCTACGCCTCTTCCTGTACTGTGTTTCGTTCGACCCCTAAATATATGCCGAGGCACACTGTCCGGTTCGGTTTGCTCACATAGTACGTCGTCATCGTCTCTTCCTGTCTGGTTCAAGAAAATATTCAGTAGTTTACTCTCACCATGTCATCAACTAACGTGGCGAGCATTTTTTGCTCTCATCCAATAATAGCTCTACACGTATTCGATGACGTGGAATTTAAAAAAAAAACTGAAAACTTCATTTCTCTCACTTCCTCCACCATGACAGCCACCGCACTAGCATGATCGTCGCCGTCGCTCAAGCCGTCGCTCAAGCCGCCGCAACCTCCATCCTCGAGTCCTCCGCATTGGCCATGGATGAGATTTGGAGCTTGCTATCAATGCTCGCGGCCATGGACGATTTGCAGTGACCAGATCGGTGAATGAGGCACCTCGAGCCATGGACAAGCAAGCGGCCATGGATGATGGAGGACTCCTTGCAGCGCTGCTCGTGGTCGACCCCGGTAGCCTCTCCGGTTCCCCTTTTTTTCTGTTTTTGCCAACCTCCAGATTTGACATTGCGTCCTTCATCCATGGGTGCCATCAACTCGCCGGCGTCGCTCTCCGGATCGCCGAGATCTGGCCATCCGTGGTCGAACGTGTTCAGGCATCAAGTTCCGCCTTTTTCTGTTTTTCTCCAACCTCCGGATCGGCATCGAGTCCTTCGGCCATGGCTTTGATGGCGTCGCTCTCCAAATCTCCAGATCCGGCGAACCATGGTCGAACGTGTTCAGACATGGAGGAAAACGAACAATGGAAGACGAAGTTGAAGACAAACAAACACACAAAGGAAGGCAAATCCAAAGACGAACAGCGGAAGACGAAGGCGAAGACCAGATCTGGAGGCATGGTGACGGCGGGATGACAAAGCGACCAGATCTGGCCAAAGGCCAAAGGCGAAGACAAACATATGCTCGGAGGAAGGCGAAGACGAATAGAGGAAGACGAAGACAATGGAGGGAGTAACTCGGTTTGGATGCACAGTTGGCTTGGACACGGCACCAAGCTTAAAAAGTTAAAAACTGCAATGGCATATGTATAATAGATTTTAGATTTTTTTGGTAATTAACCCCAAGCTTATAAGACATTTGCTAGGTTAAATCTTCAAGAACTAATACTTAATAAAGAATTCGAGTGATCAAAAAGCTATTTTGGAACAACACTCGATCAATATAATCTGATATGGTGTCTAAGTAGAGTTAAACAACACTTCCTTATCAAGAAAGTCCAAGCCTAATTGAGTCTCTTTCTAGATTTAAGAGTGGCACATTGTAACAGAATTCGAGTTGAATCACTAATAAACCTTATTTTATGCATCAGTTGTTGAACAACTTGGAAGGATCCATCCAAATTATTTCACTAATGAACCCTATTTTATGCATTAGGTGTTAAAAAAAACTGCATTATGAACATTGACTGGCTGGAGTGATGTTGCCACGTTCTGACTGACCAATTCTAGCAAACCCCATTTTCCTTGTGTCTTTTTATTTGTATCACATTCTTATTTCCTTGGTATTGTCGCAAGCATATAAAATAATATAGAGCCATCCACAATTGAAAGGCTTCTGTACAATATCCTCGAAATGTGTGTCATTGGACAGACCGCTATTGCCAAAGTCATCTTTAATAATATAAAATAATATAGAGCCATCCACAATTGAATGGCTTCTGTACAATATCCTCGAAATGTGTGTCATTGGACGGACCGCTATTGCCAAAGTCATCTTTAATCACATGATTGAGCATTGTTTGCTTTCTTATTCAATATTTGAGATACTTAAAAAATCAAGGGCACCGAATGCTTACAAAATTATTTCATCCCTATTTTCCTTAAAAAGGAAATTGACAGGTATAATGAATATTAATGAAAGGATTAACAACTAAAATATGCAATCTAATGAAAGAGTTCCCCTTCTTTTAGATGATGTCGACAAAAAGAGTCATATTGATGCACTAGTGAGTACACATGAATGGTTGGGTACGAGAAACCAAATGCGCTTGTTGTGACATCAGCTAATGCCTAGCTAAATTTGAAAAATGACCCAAATTATTTAATTTCAAATGAAAAGAAGTGGAGCAAGTTCTTTACTTTTCACTTTCTTTGTCCCTTTATGATGCATATCTAAAAGCATTCACCAATGGAGTTGAGAGCCGCATCTTTGAAAAATTCATCGAAGGAGAGAATTTTCATACTTGCAAGAATAATGTCTTCTGTTAATTAAAGTATACGAGCTTAGACCCTTGTGCTAATGCTTTTTTTAAGATTTGGACTTCATGCGATGCGAACAAATGTTTGAAAAAATGTGCAACGATGCTGATTAGAGGTGTGCAACCGGACCGGGTTTACCCGGAACCGGCCCGACCACTCGAAAACCGGTCCGGGAACCGGTTCCAGCTTTTGGGAACCGGTTGGAACCGATCCGGGAATCGGTTCCAGCTTTTGGGAACCGGTTGGAACCGGTTCCGAGTGAAACCCACCCCGACCGGACTGGTTTTTTTTATTTTATTTTAAAAGGAATGAAAAGCTAAAAAAGGATATACAAAAACAAAAGTCGCAAAACAGAATCCTCACCTTCCCCGATTGCAAAACGCAAACCCTAGCTGTCTCTCTCTCAAATCTGCAGTTCCCACAAAGACTCCTCCAAGCGTCACCTCGGGTGTGAAATCGATCGACTCGCTCCGACGACTTTAGCCGTTGCTCAACCGACGGTAGCTGCTCGCTTCTTCTCCCCATCGACGACCCAAGCCACGGGTGAAGCCGTCGCCTGCGTTCCGTGACGGGAAGCTGCTGCCCGCAAGCCATCGCCTCGTTGTTTTGGCAACGAGCGAGCGTGGCCGACTCCGTTGTGGTCCGCTGCCCTCACGACCGAGTCGCGTGATTTTGTCCGATCCCTCTCTCTCTCGGGAACCTTAATCGCCTCGCGGACTCTTGATCAGAAATTACAGTAAGCAAAAATCTGAAAAGTTGGAAACTTGACAAGATTCCAAGCCGGCGGTTCAGAAAGAGCGATTGTAGGTGATCTTTGCGTCGCCCTCAGGTGTGAGATTGACTCGCTCCGACGACTTTAGTTGCTGCTCAATTGACGGTAGTTGGTCACTTCTTCTCCCCTGACGACGACCCAGCACAGGTGAAGCCGTTGCCTTTGTTTCGCGACAGGACGCTGCTGCCCGCAAGCCATCACCTCGCTGTTTTGGTGACGAGCTGGCCGACTCCACTGTCGTCCGCCACCCTTCGTTGTGGTCCGTTGCCCTCACAGACCCAAGCCACGTGATTCTATTCGATCCCTCCTCTCTCTCTCTCTCTCTCTCACGGCTCAGGTTAGTTTCGGTTTCTATTTTTCATGCTCTCTCTCAATTGGTTTTGTTCGATTGAATGAAGACTTGAAGAAAGTGCTCTTCTTTGTGCAGGAACTGACCATTTCGCCGACCATTCTCTGTCGTTCTATCCGGTGAAGATTGGACTTTGAGGTAAGCCATAGCACTGCCTGTGTAACATCCTGAAATTCGAGCCATTTGAGGGAGGAATGAACGTTAATTTCGCCAATGCATTGTTGGTTGATCTCACTCGGAACTGATCACTCCTGAGATACTGACCTTGAGAGGTAAGGCTAATGAGGACGAATTCGTGCGACTAAAGAACTTGACACGGGAAAACGACTCGACCGTGAGACTTGCGTAAGGACGATCCCCGTAGATATGCGGGCTGATTTCGGGGACGACTAGAAGTCGATTCGCGCGACGAGAACATAATGGGACGACGGGTGATTCCGTTTACTGTTATCGAACCCGCGAACGGCCCTATGTCGATCCTTGATAATCGTGTACTTTGAAATAAGAATCGATCATTCGCAATTTTATGTAGTCAAGGACGTCCATGTGTCGAGGAGTCTTGAACGTGAATTGGCACGAGTCGGTTACGCGTGAATCCTCAAAGCCGCCTGTCAGTCTGAGTAGTACCAAAATGGCATTCGGGCGAAATTGATATGGCATGAGAATCCAATGTTGGACTTCAAATTTTCGGGAACGTTCGAGAAGGATTTTGGACGATGCTTCTTAGACGATCGCTTGAGTGTCAGTTGAGTTGAGCCGAGTTTTGGGAAAGGGATTTTCGGACCGAGGAAACACCCTACGAGGACATGGGCCGGGCAAGATCAGTGTGGGCCTCACGCCCAAGGTGGGACAGCCGCCATGGAAGGCCCGAGGCAAGTAAGTGAGTCCGTTGGGCCAAATCGACCCTTTACCCTTCCGAGCCCGTTGTCTAACCTTGAGCCGTTTCGAGCCCAAGAAATTCCCGAGCCCGTTCCTATTCATTTTCAAGCCCATTTCCTAGGCCCGCCCTTCATTTTCAGCCCAAGGACAGATTGGGAAATGTGCAAGGTGGAAATGACCAAAATGCCCTTGGATATTTTGAAGAAAAGTCAAAAGGAGGAGAGAGAAGATGAGGTCATTTTCTTGGCAAGTGGGGGCAAGCATTAATGGCCTTAATGAGGCCTATCTCCAGCCCTCACTTCACTCTCTCTCTCCTCTTCATCTTCTCCAAAATCGAGCCCTCTCCCCTTGCTTCCCTTGCCTTCCCGCAATTTCAGCTTTCCGACCTTTCACCGAAAACTGAGTTGTTCATGCCCTTCCCGTTGAAATCTCTGCCCGTGCCACCCTTCATCGCGTTCAGAACAGAAAAACCGTTCAGATGGCGTCAGCCGTTCGCCGAAAGAAGCCTCCATCCGATCCGTACGCCGGCCGAAAGCCACCGCCGGCTTGACCGTTTTCTGACTGCCTGCTGCTGTTCTGTTTTGCTGTTTCGGCCATTTTCCTCCCTTTCCGACCCAATCACCGCCCATACCAGCCACAAGTGGTTCCCCCTCGACCCCAGTGCCGCCGGTTGCTGGCCCGCCGCTCGCCGGAGCTCCGGGCAGCCCGTTCAACTCCGATCGCCTTCTTTCCTCCTGTGCGTCGGTTTTGAGTTGCGAGAGGGATTCCGAGTTTGTTGCTCTTTGTTTTGAGCCGGGACCGCCTTGGATCATCGTGGTAGAGGTCCCCGGGTGTCGGGTTCGTCGCCGCCGCCGCGTCCGTGTCGCCGGCCCGCTTAACGGGTGAGTTTAGCTCCTAATCCCTATTTAGTGCCTAAACTTGCTTAGGGTTGGGTTAATTAGTGGTAAGGTTGGTTTAGGATGTTTAATTAAGTTTATTAGCCCTAAGATAGGTGGTTAGATAGATGGTTAGGATTAGATTAGCTTAATTTTGCTTATTAAGCTTAATTGTGCTTAATTTGGTATTAATTGTGTTTATGTGATTAATTAAGCATGATTTGATTTGATTGATTGATTGATTAATTTTTTTAATTAATGTTTTGTTTAATTTCTGGATTAAATGTTTTAATTAATTGAATTTCTGAAAAATCACTGTTCACATTCACGAGCACCGCATTCACAATTCATTGTTCACGGCACTGTTCATGCAGAAGCTAATTTTTGTCTCAATTTAATGTGCTCTTGATTGTTGTGATTAGTTGAAATGCCGATTGTTAATTATGCTCGTGATTGATGATGAAATGCTTGATTGAATGCCGGTTGAATTGAATTTTGGAATTGGCGAGTGATATCGCATGACATATTGCATGGGTTATTTGAAATGGCATGTCACATGAGCATGAGCGCATGAGCGATGTTGCATTCACGACCAAGCAAAAGCAAAGACAAGAATGAACTGTTTGCTGAGGTGTTGCATGGTCAGATTAAAGTTGATAGCCCGGTTGAGCCGGATGACTGCCAATTCCCATTGGGGTTGTGCCGTGACCATTGGGTCGCCTGACAGTTGTCAGATGCGGGACTGCAGCAGTGAGCGGGCCCCATGCTCCATAGGGAATGCCGTCGATGGGAGAGAGCCCGTGACGTCGCCGTGCCTCATGGGGGAGGACGATGCCGGTCTTCGGCGGTAGACCGCCAACCATAAGGTTGTGCCGTGGCCCTAGTGGTCGTAATAATCGGAGCATATGTGTACATGTGAGACATGAGAAAGTTGTGTGAGATGCTCTGATTATTCGCATGCTCTTAATGTCGTGATGATTTGTGGTACGTACGCATGAGTTGACAGTCGTGCAGGGTGTGGCAATGGCCAGGTGAGATCGCTTGTGGCGCGACTCGCATGTGATTGATGAATTGTGTCATCTAACGGTCATGTGCCTTGCTTGCATTGTATGAGATTTGACGTGCATGGTATGGCATACCGGGTAAGGTTGCATGCGAACCGATTGTATGATTGTTGGTTGCCACATCATTTGTTGGCTGTTGTTTGGTTTTGGTTGTTCATTGTTTGGTTGAGTGAGGGGTCGTTCTGGAGAGATATCCCGGGTTGAGTTGGCGTACTAGCCGGGGCTTAGGGGAAGAACTCGCTGAGATTTTATCTCAACCCGTTGTGGTTAACCATTTTCAGGCCCCTAGAATGGCGTACCCGCAATGGAGGATCTGCCCCACTCCTCCGGTGATCGACTCGACAAAGCGAGTCCGATGGGTCCGAGTGACCGTGGTGTTGAACCCGAGAGTTCTTTGTGTACTGTTGGATTAGCCTAGTTTCTTTTTGGTTTGGCTTAGAGGATGGATCGACCCTTTTTGTCGGGCTTGTAAATCAGAAAAACAATCCTCCGTTGGTTAATCCATTAAAGATGTATAAACGAGTAGTTGTTGTTGTTCTTGCTATTTATCCCTCTATCCCTGTTTGATTGATTGATTGTCTGGGGATGGTTCGTCTTCCGCTTGTGCTTAACGAAAGATTAAAATGAATGGTCATGGATGGGTCCTGGGACGTCGTTTTCAATCGACCAAGGTAATGGGGTTGCCGCGAGCTCGAGACTCGGGGCGTGACAGCTTGATTTCCCCATTTTCTCCCAACGGTCATGATTGTGATTTGCTGAGATTATGACTGTCAATGTTTTAGTGTTTATGAAACTCCCATATTCATTAAGAAGAAAGTAGACGAGCAAGTAAATCAAATGATTTGGACTTGCAAAAACTGACCAAAACAATGCAATCGGGGCCACCACTCGAAGTTAGTGTCGAAGGGTAAAGTGAAGGAAAGGACCGAAATGTATCTCGGTGTCCCAATTCCTACTTGTTTCGCTCGTACCTAGTTATTCTAATTAACGTATTTTCTGCAGTTTAAAGGGTGCTTTTCATTTGTAGAGTCCATTTGGATTTATGGCTAACACAAATTTACAAAGATATAATGAACTCCGCTAGATGATAAAACTTTCTATCCTTAAATTTTGGCCATCGTTGATGAAAACCACAGGTGATAACAAAATGAAAGATGACGTCGAACTGACATCTTATGTGAAGATTTTCCCTCCCAAGTCCCAAGTGCTATCAAATTGTGTAGTAAAAAGCCAGCTTGTTGTCTGGAGACTAAAGAAGTTAGAAAGCGTCGATTGCTATTTGTACAATATACCATCTTCATAGAGCTCTCAAGTCAATTTTCCCTGCATCGAGGATATTTAGGCATAGTTCGGTGGACAACGGGAGACAAAAGAATTACCTTGTGAAACAAAGCTAATCTCCTCAGAGAGCTGTGCGGGATTCCATAGGCTAAGTACGCCTGCAAAAGTGATTTCTATTAGAAAATACAATCTGATTTCAAGTTGCTAAGATACACATGGAAAGAGATATGAATTTACATGCATGACAAGAGAGTTGTACACATTGATCCAAAATGCAGTTTGTGCGTTGTCCTCCATCTGTCCAACATTTACTTTTTCTAGCTATTCAACTAAGATCCTGAAATTCAAAAGACATACAAGAGGCATCCTGCATGAAATCAAGCACTCTATCGTGTATGTTACTGCACATGCACATTCATGTCTTATAATGTCTCGCTTAAGTGAGTTCTTGTGAACAAAGCATGTTGAAAAGGATGTAATTGACTGTTAAACTAAAAGCACATGAAGCAGATGAAAATGATTTTGATTACAGCATTAACTATCAGTGAGAATACGCCAAGCAATTATCTACTTACATGACCAGAGTTGTGTGAACCTAATATATTTCAGATATATTTTGCACAGCTCATGTTTGAACAAGGATTGGCAGGGCACTTGTTGATGGATGAATAAGGAATTTAGCACTAAGCAGCGAAAATTTTATCCAGTATGCCTATTAGTCATGTTTGGGAGTAGAGTAAGGTGCAAAAGAAAAAAAAACTGGAATTATAACATGATGCTTGTGGAGATTTACATTTTCATCTGAAATAAAGGTAGCTCCAATATCATTGCCTGAAGAACACCCTCTCATGTGAGAGAAAATATAACTCATCGGTTCCCTTTTCTATTAATTTTCAAATTGACTGATACCTTTGATGTGTGAACATTTTCCTTCCCTCTCCTTTTGATTTAGGTGCTGAGGAGTGAGTTTGTGCCCTTCTTGCACTTTCTTGTTGGTCAAATACATGTTTAGCCTTGCATTGCCCATCTCTTATATAATTTGTTTTAGCAGAATCCTGACATCGTTTTATAATCTATTTTCAGTCGATGGATCAAGAAAAAGCATATCAATGGAAGTGGATGGACAAAATGAAATGAGTCCGCTCATGGAATTGCCATTCCATGGAGTTAATGAAGTGGAATCCACGACCGTGAGTGCAACAAATAAGGTGAGGGCACCCAACACTCGTCCTCCTTTGGGTAAAAAACGAGCTAATCAATCAGAGGTTTGAGATAATTTTTCGAGATGCATAGATGAGAAAACAAAGAAAACAATTAAAGTGAAGTGCATTCATTGTGGGATCGAGTATGGATATAATGTTGATCATGGAACGTCTACTATGTGGAAGCACTTGAAAAAGTGTAAAAAGTATCCTCGTACCGATAAGAAGCAAATGTTGTTTGCATCACGTAACAAAGATGTGGCTGGTGAGGTGGGAGAAAATACTATTGGTGATGGTGGCATCTTAACAACATGGAAATTTGATCAAGAACGTTGTAGATACATGCTTGCTCGAATGATTATTATTGATGAACAGCCCTTTTCTATGGTCGAACGTGTTGGTTTTCGCGATTTTATTACTGAATTGCAGCCTCTTTTCCAACATCTTTCACGGTTTACGGTGGCTAGAGATTGTATGAAATTGTACCTAAGTGAAAGAACTTGTTTGAAAGCTTACTTTGATAAGCTTAATTTTAGGATTGCGTTGACGCCGACATGTGGAGTTCCATTCAAAATTTGAACTATTTGTGTCTTACTGCACATTTTATCGATGAAAACTGGAAGTTACATAAAAGAATAATCAATTTTGTGGTGATGCATAGTCACAAGGGTAGGGAGATTGGGAAAATGGTGGAGAAATGCATTTGTGATTGGGGCATAGAAAAAAAAATGTCTACAATAACCGTGGATAATGCTAGTTCAAATGATGTGGCTATTGGTTATTTGAAGGAAAAGTTTTCAAGAGAAGGGTTTTTAATTTTGAATGGCGATACTTTACATGTGAGGTGCACTGCTCATATACTTAACTTGATAGTAAAAGATGAATTGAATGAGGTGCACGTATCCGAAATGTTGTTAGGTATGTGTGGAGCTCTCCCACAAGAGCTAAGACATTCCGATCTTATATTGAGACTGAGAGGATTACATGTAAGAGTTCGGTCTGTCTTGATGTTGCCACTAGATGGAACTCCACTTACATGATGTTAGATACCGCCATAAAATTTAAGAAAGCTTTTCAAAGGATGGAAGAAGATGATTTATTTTTCTTAAGGGAAATTGACCATGATGCTCCACAAGATGAAGATTGGGAAAATGCCACCATTCTTTGTAAATTTCTGAAACAGTTTTATGATGCAACCAAAAGGATGTCAGGAAGCTCATATGTTACTTCAAATGAGTATTTTGAGGTGATAGCTATGTTATATAAATATTTGAATAATGCAGCGGATTCTTTGGACCCAAAGCTTCAATCTATGGGTATAAAAATGAAGGAGAAGTTTGACAAGTATTATGGAAGTTTGGATAAAATAAATATGATGGTTTTGATTGCGGTTGCATTGGATCCTACAAAAAAGTTGACTTATGTGAAATTCTGTTTCAAACAAATTTATGATGATGAAGTGATAGTTGATGACATGCATGATAAAAGTGAAGGCTGCCTTGGAGCGTTTGTATAAATTTTATGAGCAATCTTTTGTTGGTTCTTCTACTAAAAAAAAAGGATGGTGGTTCAAATGTAAGTACCAGTAGTAGTGCTTCCAATGCCAATACTAATGAGTGTGAAATAGAAGCTTGGCATAAAAGCTTTCTCCATGTGAAGAAAAGAGTGTTCAATGAAAATAAATCTGAGCTTGATTGGTATCTTGAAGCTGAAAGTGAATATGTCATTGATCTCGACCTTTTGATGTGGTGGAAGAGTAGGGGATCAAAGTATAAAATTTTATTTTTGATGGCTCGGGATGTTTTGTCTATTCCTATGACTACCGTTGCTTTGGAGTCGACTTTTAGTACATCGGACGTGTACTTGACGGTTTTAGAAGTTCTTTGACTCCTAAAGTGGTGGAAGGCTTGATTTGCACTCAAGATTGGTTGAGAGCTGTTCGCGTGCCGATTAATGTTGAAGAGTGCATCGAGAATGCGGAAAAGTTTGAGGCGGGTAAGTCACATATATTTCTTTCTATCTTGTAATTCATTTGCATAAGTATCTATTAAGTGAATGCTTTATTTCATTTGGTTTTTAGATTTGGATTGTCTTACCGATGACATTATCATTGGAAAGTAGACCATTTGGTGGAAACTCCAATTTTGTGGTAAGTAAATAGAATTCATTAAACTATAATTTTTGCACATGATTCTAGAGCATGGTTTCTTGTTGATTTTTCTTTGTATATGAATTGCAGATTTTTGTTAGAGATTTTGCACAAGTGTTGTGGGTAACCAATGGAGAGTTGGTCAAGTTTTTTGTTTCCATCAAGACACCAAGCATTTCCTCAAATTGTGGGAGGAAATAGTACCCATCAATGAGTATTGTTTAAGTATTTGCATGGCTATGTTTGCTTTGTCCCCCCAAATTGAGTGTACTGTACATTGTGCTTCATGTGTGCTCACATTTTCGACTATGCTAAATGTTTCAGCTTAAATTGTTCATCAATATCCCAAGATGGGTCTTTGGTTGCTGGTGGATTTTTAGACTCATCGATGAAGGTTGTTCCTAATTCCTTAATGCTAAAGATAGCAAGCTGTTGCTTCTCATCCTAATTTTGCTAGCATATAATTGTGCTTCTAGTTTGGGACATGGCAAAGCTTGGGCAGCAGTTTGGTACTTGTAAGTTGGTGTAAACATTTTCAGTTTTCTGGTTCTCTGTTTTGGCTGTTGATGGGAAGAAGTTGCCATCAAATGGAGATAATGTTGAGAAGGAGAATAAGTCAAGCGCGATTCCATTTGCACACAATACAACAAAGTTGATTTTCTTGAAGAATACAATGATGCTAAGTTCTTCATCATTAAGTCTTACAGTGAGGATGATGTCCACAAAAGTATCAAGTACAATGTTTGGGTTAGCACACCAAATGGTAACAAGAAGCTTGATGCAGCATATCGGGAGGCTCGGGAGAAAGCGGCGGATGCCCTGTTTTCCTCTTCTTCTCGTAAGATAATTATAAGCGAGAATGTGTCTTTGATCTACAATTCCTCACTTTGATCGTGTGTGGTCTAGGATTCTCATGTGACTACTTATGTGCAGGTCAACACCAAGTGGACAATTCGTTGGCCTTGCGAAATGGTTGGCCTTGTTGATTTCCACAAGAATCTTGAGTGCGGCAACAAGACAAGTGGATGGGCTGCTTCCCTGTGAAGTGGCACATTGTAAAAGATGTGCCTAATAACTTGCTGAAGCACATTACTCTTGAGAACAATGAGAACAAACCTGTGACAAACAATAGGGATACCCAGGAGGTACTTGCTCTTACCTTTTCTAGTTTTTTTTACCTGTTTGTTTTAGTGACTCCAATAATCCAAGTGCTGCTTCTTTTAGGTCAAGTTACCACAGGGTCTTAAAATGATAAAGATATTCCAGAATCACCTGGTCAAAACTTGCCTTTTGGATGATTTTGAGTTCTATGAAAATCGTCAGAAGGCAATTCAAGAGAAAAAGGCAAGGCAGTTGCAATTTCAGAAGTCGGCTAGTCATTTTTTCCATTTGCCTCTATATTATTTTCTTCTCTCATGGATGCTATGAATGTCTCATTCCTAGTTAATGATTTTTAGAGACTTCTAATTGGTGGATTTTTTTGATATCGCAGTTCGGTTATGGAGCACAAAACTGAATGCTAATCTTGTGTGTTACAAAGTCCACAACTACCCTGTATGGGACGTTCAAGCAAGGCATCTTGGTAGAGTTACTCCTTTGGCTTTCACAGGATTGAGATTCTATTTGTGGGTGAATTTTTGGTGACATTTTATAAGTATCAACAAGCAGATGGTATTCTGGCACTTTATGATATGCTTCTCTTCATGTAGATGTTGCTCATATGATTATGCAGTATAGGTTTCTTTTTGTGAACAAATTATTCTGTTTAATAAAACAGGTTTTAATGAAAACAGGGTTGACCCTGTTCCCGGCCCGGAAAAACAGGGTTGGGTCCAAAACAGGGTCCAATGCAAACAGGGTCGGGTACAGGGTCTAAAAAATGGGAACCGGTTATAATAGGGTCGGGTACATGGTCTAGGTCTGGACCCTACCCACACTGGACCCGATCACCCCTAATGCTGATATAGGATTTCCCAAATATATTGATTGATTACATGGGGGTTGTCAACCACCGCGATTAGAACAACAAAAAAATAATTAAGGAAGTATTTTGAAATCGCTGATAGAATGTTATTTTATGTATTAGGTGTTTAAAAACTTTGAAGAATTCATTCATAGCATCTTGGAATTATTGATGAACCTTACTTTATGCATTAGGTGTTGAAAAATTTGGAAGAATCCTCCACGTAATTGCACTGATGAACCTTATTTCATGCATTAGGTGTAAAAGAAAAGCCGTGTTATCAACTTTGACAAGTTGGAGTGATGTTGCCCTGTTTACATATGAGTGTGCATTTATCTTTCTGTATCTATATATCAACCGACCCAAAACAAAGACCCAAAAAAGAAGAAGACTGTCCTAATATTTTTATTAATTACATGGGGAGCTATCAACCATCAGGAGTAGGACAGCAGAGAAATCAGAGAAGCATCTTGGCATCGCTGATGAACCCTATTTAATGCATTAGCTGTTGAAAAACTTGGAAGAATCCCTTCATATTATTTCACTAATGAACCTTCTTTTAAGCAAAAGCAGAACGGATTGATCTTAGTTCAAATTCTTCATAAGTCCACGTTGAACCTTTGCATTCCGAACCACATTTTTCTGGTAGAGGTCCTTATTCATTAAACTCGGTGCGAAGGCTCATTCATCTGCAAATGCCCCATATTACCATCAAGAAATCCAATCCCGAGCTCTGATATCAATTGTTGAAGTATAATATATGGAAACGATAGGATCTTGTAATTTATATAAATCGAAAATACTAGAGAAATAACGAGGAATAATAAAGATACAATAAATTTACGTGGTTTTGTCTAAGTGTCAGTATATACATCTATGGGGAGAGCCGGTCACAAATAATTCACTATAATTAGAGAATCATAATTATAATCGCTCATACGCTCGAGTATTTCTTTCATCTAAATTTAAGCATAAATCTAAAGTTCAAACTCACAGCACTAAATCATCGAGTATTCAAGCTTCAGCAATCTGTTTATGTATGTAAGAAACATAAAAACTTTGTTCTTTCTTCTATGCTTCATCCGGTGGCCGCAACTTCTCGACTTGGCGACAGCCCTACACTCATCGAAGAAGATCATCGTTCGGAATCCAAAGCAGAGAAGGAACCCCTTGCATCCTTTACCCCACAAAGACATTTTTGCCTCCTCAATTTCAATAAATATAAACTATAGAATATATGAGACCATATTTTGTCTTTTAGTGGCAAACACTCTAATAGAGAAATCCTTATATGTGTGGGGAAATTTTTTTCAACAAATTTGATTTTGATATCCTAAATCAAACTCGAGATATTAATTTAATAACAATCAAAATCAAACATGCATTTGAGAACATTTGACAACTTTCTTTGTCCCTTTATGATGCATATCTAAAAGCATTCACCAATGGAGTTGATAGCCGCATTTTTGAAAAAATTCATCTGAAGGAGAGAATTTTCATACTTGCAAGAATAATGTCTTCTGTTAATTAAAGTATACGAGCTTAGACCCTTGTGCTAATGCTTTTTTTAAGATTTGGACTTCATGCAATGCGAACAAATGTTTGAAAAAATGTGCAACAATGCGGATATAGGATTTCCCAAATATATTGATTGATTACATGGGGGTTGTCAACCACCGCGATTAGAACAACAAAAAAATAATTAAGGAAGTATCTTGAAATCGCTGATAGAATGTTATTTTATGTATTAGGTGTTTAAAAACTTTGAAGAATTCATTCATAGCATCTTGGAATCATTGATGAACCTTACTTTATGCATTAGGTGTTGAAAAATTTGGAAGAATCCTCCACGTAATTGCACGATGAACCTTATTTCATGCATTAGGTGTAAAAAGAAAAGCCGTGTTATCAACTTTGACAAGTTGGAGTGATGTTGCCCTGTTTACATATGAGTGTGCATTTATCTTTCTGTATCTATATATCAACCAACCCAAAACAAAGACCCAAAAAAAGAAGAAGACTGTCCTAATATTTTTATTAATTACATGGGGAGCTATCAACCATCAGGAGTAGGACAGCAGAGAAATTAGAGAAGCATCTTGGCATCGCTGATGAACCCTATTTAATGCATTAGCTGTTGAAAAACTTGGAAGAATCCCTTCATATTATTTCACTAATGAACCTTCTTTTAAGCAAAAGCAGAACGGATTGATCTTAGTTCAAATTCTTCATAAGTCCACGTTGAACCTTTGCATTCCGAACCACATTTTTCTGGTAGAGGTCCTTATTCATTAAACTCGGTGCGAAGGCTCATTCATCTACAAATGCCCCATATTACAATCAAGAAATCCAATCCCGAGCTCTGATATCAATTGTTGAAGTATAATATATGGAAACGACAGGATCTTGTAATTTATATAAATCGAAAATACTAGAGAAATAACAATGAATAATAAAGAATAAATTTCGTGGTTTTGTCTAAGTGTCAGTATATACATCTATGGGGAGAGCCGGTCACAAATAATTCACTATAATTAGAGAATCATAATTATAATCGCTTTTCACGCTCGAGTATTTCTTTCATCTAAAGGTTTGCCTCTTCTGCTCACCGCCTCTTCCTGTCTGGTTCACTAAGTACATCATCACCACCACTTCTGGCATCTCCTCAAGCCCTATATATAACAACGCTTCTCGCTCCCCTCTCATCAGCTTTACCTTCGCATCTCAAAACACACAGAAAACGTAGTTCTCTTCTGGTTTAGTTTGAAGCCGTGCTCGTGAGCTCAGAGAAATGGCAATGTCACTAGAGGATGAACATCCAGTGAAGACTTTCGGATGGGCAGCCAGAGATTCTTCAGGACATCTCTCTCCCTTCAAGTTCTCGAGAAGGTAACATTCCTTGGGTTTTTTTTTTCTTTTGGTCGATTCTCATTCTGGGTATCTTCAACAGAGGGGGAGATCTTTTTGTCCATATACATTGATTCTCTTTTTTATAGGGCCACTGGAGAAAAAGATGTAACTTTTAAGGTATTGTATTGTGGTATATGCCATTCCGATCTCCACAATGTCAAGAACGAATGGGGAATTACTTCCTATCCTGTTGTACCCGGGTATGAGTTTTCAAAAACATCATCTTTTTTTATTCTCTTACATAAGTAAACGACATTTTCGACCCAATAATGACACAAATTGGCCACTATATGCAGGCATGAGATTGTAGGTGTGGTCACTGAAGTAGGCATCAAAGTGACAAAATTCAAAGTCGGAGACAAAGTGGGTATTGGGTGTATAGTCGGATCATGTCGCTCTTGTGCAAAATGCAAAGAGGATGATGAGAATTACTGCCCTGAGATGATCTGGACCTATGGTGTAAAGTACTATGATGGAACTACCACCTATGGTGGCTATTCGGACATCATGGTATCAGACGAGCACTTCGTGATTAAAATTCCCGACAACTTGCCTCTTGATGGTGGTGCTCCTCTCCTTTGTGCTGGGATCACTGTCTATAGTCCATTGAAGTACTATGGGCTTGATAAGGCTGGAATGCATTTAGGCGTGGTTGGGCTTGGTGGGCTTGGGCATATGGCTGTAAAGTTTGCTAAGGCCATGGGCCTCAAAGTGACCGTCATCAGTACCTCACCTAATAAAAAGAAGGAAGCTATGGACCATTTGGGAGCCGATGCATTCTTGATTAGCCGTAACACAAAAGAGATGGAAGTAAGTTATAGTCACAACAAATTATATTCTTTGATGATGTATAGGGATAATGTTAACATAATGTAGATTTATGTTATTATTTTTTATTAACGCAGCTTGCGATGGGTACAATGGATGGTATTATTGACACTGTCTCAGCTGTGCATGCTCTTATGCCTTTGATTGGTCTCTTGAAAACTAATGGAAAGCTCGTCATGGTTGGCGCACCTGAGAAGCCGCTTGAGCTAGATGCTTTCCCACTCCTCTTGGGTAAGTCCTAAAAGTCTTTTGAGTTGTATAGTGCTTCTTAGAAAAAAAAACTACTCGCATAATCGGTGTTTATAGATGAAATGCTTTTAGTTTCAATAGAAGATTCATTTTGAGTTTCACGAATGCAAAAAATAGTAACAAACAAGACCAATGACAGGTAGAAAGATGGTGGGAGGAAGTAACACCGGAGGGCTGAAAGAGACACAAGAGATGATTGATTTTGCAGCGAAACACAATATAGTAGCGGATATTGAAGTTATTCCTATGGATTATGTGAACACTGCCATGGAGCGTCTATTGAAAGCAGATGTCAAGTATCGATTTGTCATTGACATTGCTAATTCATTGAAGCCTTTCTGATGAAGATTCCAGTGGATCACTACTTGGCTGAACGTAGAACCGATCTTGTCATTTGAAAATCGTGTTTTGCAGCTATGATCTTCCTTCTACTAAGTATGGTGAAGTTACTTCATTTTCCCTTTGGAATAACGTTGACTACTTTGTATAGATAGCAGCCTTGTTTTAGGTTGTTATCCTTGAAAAGTATGCAATCCACATAATCGCGAGAGTTCCTTCATGTGTTGTAAGTGAATCATGCACTCAAAGCAAATACCCTTCCTCAACAATCTTTTTCTGACTGTAAAAGAAGAAAATTTAACTATACAACTTGATCGCGTTACGGGAAGTTTCAAGATTCAATATCAAATTTGATGATACGAGTTAAAGAATAAATAGTGTACTTAAATAATAGCTGGTCATTTTTGAGGCCATGATAGGGTCCTATATTTTTCATACGGGCAACTAGAAACACATTGACTGGAGAACAATTCAAAGATTTTGGGAAGTAGATTTAAGTAGACCTGAGAAAAAGGAACTTGAACCTGATAATCCACCCAAACCCGCTTTGCAAATAGGGTAGGGCCAGTCTTTTTCCAACGCACAAGATAACCAAGTCAACGTGCCTTGACCTCTAAATTTCCAAGTTGGGTTGGGTCGAGTCAACCTGTTTTAACCCTCTTTGACCCGACATGAAAATAAGCTTCTTTATCTTTTTCTCTTTGAATCATTATTGAAAATTTGAAACATTCAAAGTAACACAATATCCCATCTTTTTAGTCATGGAACAAGTATAAAATTTCTATGATTCCACATTATAAAGCGGTGAATGGAATGAATTTGAACAACACAAACATAATGAGATTCCTCTCCTACATTTGTTCATGACAAAATTCTTGTTAGGAGCTTAAAAGCCCACTAACTTAAATAAAAACTTGTAGATCATTGCATTACTTGAATCACCATAATGATAGTTGAAAATTGAAAATAGTTAAAATTATACAATGTTTGATATTGTTAGCTAATATATATGTAATATCCTGGAGAAAAAATAAATAAATTAGATAATGTCAAAGGAGAGTCTCTTTTTTGGTCGGAAGCTTAAATTGGACACCATCGTGTTAAATGTCAGAGCTTTATTAGCATAAATTATTGTTTTTCTTTATCAGTCAAAAAAAGTACCTGTTTCCCTTGGAAGATACTCTTCGGGGTTAACCTTTTTATGATTTTTAAACATAATTTTTATTCGATTTAATAATCTATTTAATAATAGTCATTTTAAATTTTTTCCCATTTATGTTTAATTTCTTATTATAATGTATCGAGCAAATTACTTATGCAGTTATTTACAAAACTATCATAACTTCGTGGTCATCACACAAGTTTTCAATCTATTTAGTCATCAAAGATATTTTTCTTAGAATTTTCAGCACCTAAAAAGTGGGACTTATTTTCCGAAGAACAAAAATAGGGTAAAAAAAGCGTTCTTGTAATTTGAATGGGAGCATATATGGGTTGGTCAAATGTTATTTATTTAGAACGATTCATTTTACTACTTAGACTCGAACACGGATTATGATCCACAACAACCTAAAACCTTTTGATTGCCCGGTCTACATTTAATCATACAACTTAGAAATGACATAATCAAAGAATTATTTCACGTTAAAATCAAAGTGCGAGAACTTTGATTCAAACATGTAGATTTTATATTCCCTGATTTTTTCATCACAATTCACTTTAATTTTTTTGGCTAAACTTTAGGATCCGAATTGCCGGCTTTACAACACGATAAATCACCAAGGAGGACTTTTTTTCACCTAAAAAGAACACGGAATCCAAAAATCCAAGGCAAGCTTGAACCTGCCTGACTAAATTCAGTTTGGGACACTTATATCTATTACTGTTACTAAAATACTTGTACTTTTCAATGTAATGCAAGGATGTACGTTATTTGCAAGGAAAGATACAGTCTTCCCCACGTTGCTAAACTTAGGTTATTCTTCCTTTTGGAGTGACAATGTACCATACACGTATAAAACAAAAAGACGTATTATGCTCAGTGTAGAAATACTTTAACATTTTATTTATTATCTACGTTTTCGTTGATCAATAAGTGATATAATAATTTAAATATCCCATATATACCAAAGATATGATTATATCATGCAATATTCATACAAATAGATATAATATCCTCTAGATTAATTATTAGATTGTATGAAACAATAACAAAATTCGACTATCAAATCGATAATTTTCATTAAATAATTATGGTCAAAATAGGTAATTCTTCGTCTACTTATAAGTAAAACAATAATTTATATTAGGGGTGTATAAGAAAAACCGCCAAAATCAAGAATTGCCTGGACCGGTTTGGTCTATTTTTAAGAGAGTTGATCAAGTTCTTAGTTCTTAAAAATGGAATCGGTGTCCGGATGGTTTAGTTCCCAATTCCAAAAGGAAATGGAACGGACTGACTAAATATGCGTATTTTTTATTACTTCAAAAAAACTTAATAAAATATAAATAAAATACTACCTCGTTCAATTGTATCACAAGTTATGGAACAATAACTCTTCACTCATCATTACCCTCTCTCGTTGTGCATAATCGCTCTTTATTGGGAAAAGAACCAGACTAGACTGGAATCGACTATTCGGTTTTGCTCCCAATCCAAGGACCAAATGGTCTGGTCCTCGATTAGGAATCGATCGTCACTAATTTATATCCGTTCTTATTGCATCGGGCCAGCCCACCTTCCTGCCCGGACGGGATTGCAAATTTTATGTCAAAAAAGAAAGAAAAGGCCAAAAGAAAAGAAAAAAAGAAAAAGAAAAAGCAAGAGACGACGCCATGGTACACGTCGAGATTTTCTGTGTTCCGACGGTTGTTTCGGACCCTCGGAGCAAACGGTGTCCTGTCGGCAGAGAGAGCGACTCCGACTCGAATTGAACGCGTGGGGGAAAACGTATAAAGCAGACGCGCTGCCGTCACCTGAGCGCCTCAACCCTCTTCGCAGCGATGGAGAACGGTGACGTCCCAGAGGACGCGAATGAACGTAACTCTCTTTCCCCCTCTCTCCACGAATTCTTCAGTGGAAGCATTTGATCGATCGATCGATCGATTGATGATTGAATTATCCGGAGTTCCAGTTCTTGGGGTTGTGGAAAACATGAGTGGCTTGGCTCAGCCCTTGAGTGATTTCCGCTTCGCAAAGATCACAGAAACGAGCCAACAGAATGATGTCACCGAGTGGGCATTGCAATATATGAGAGACAAGGCACCGGAGTTGCTGAATTTAATTGCTTTGAGTGAAGTGTTTGACAGTAGCGGCGGTGGTGCAGCGAAAATGTGCAGGGAGATGGGGGTACCTTTTCTTGGTATGGTACCGCTGGACCCTCAACTTTGCCGGGCAGCTGAAGAAGGTAGATCGTGTTTTGTGGATCAGCGATGCACGGTTAGCGCACCAGCCTTGAAGAGTATCATAGAGAAATTGTTGCAGAACTAGGGTCTTTCCCAAATGGCCATGGAGAATGGCGCATAGGGGACGGGCTTTGTTCTCCTGATGGGACATCTTGTGTCAACCTTTTGTTTTTGTTTTTTCTTTTTCCACTTCACCTCTTTGTGATCATGTGGAGAACTGTGAAGTGGTACATATTTTATGTTTTTCTTGCCTATCTGTTTTTTGTGATTTGATAGTTTTCTGAATTGTTAATTTGGTGACATGAATGTTAGACAAAAGTCATATGATCCGAATTTTGGGTTCATATTTGTAGTTTGGGTTCGCTAGAAATTATTAGTACCTAATTGGATTGGATCCTTCAACCTCAAAAAAACATGATGTGATACATATCCTTTTGAGGTCCGATTTTGAGGAAAGTCAATCTTCAAATTCTAATTTCAGAGTTGAGGATTGAGGATTGAGAACATATATGATCATTGGCATCTTTTTTACAAGTTATGCTAGATAACAATGCACATTTTAAAGTGACAATTCAAAACTGCAGAAACCCAAACCACAAAATATCGTTCACTAACAAAGGTGTCTTGTTATGTGTTCTGCCCTTAATAAGAATTTTCGGTCAGAATTATGTGTTCTGCCCTTAAAATATGTCATGTGCTATGTAATTGCAGAGACAACATCCCCTTTTACTTTGTTAGTTCTCAATCTTTATCTCAATTCGATTCTTCAATTCCAATAATAGATCTGTTCACTGTTTTTTTCTGTTCTTAACAGAATCCAATATGTACTTAAACAATTTAACCATTATACAGGAAACAAATTTTAAAAAGTAGAAAGGAAAAAAATGGCGCTACTCATTTGTGTGCGGTGACAACCAAGGAAACAAGAATATGTCAATTCTAGCTAGCCAGGCATGTTTGAGATTGGTAGTGATTACCTTGCATAGATTAAGAGGTCAGCTGACAGATGAATGCTTGCTAGTGTGAGGAATATAATGCTCATCCTTTCAATCTCCCCACGTGTGTATGAAAGTGTAAGAGAAACTTTTTCATAATTTTTGCCTATTTATGCAAAATTCCTAAGGAAAGACATAGCATTACCAAACCGACATTTTGAGGAAAGTGAAACGAAATAGAATATCTCTGAGGACACGGTGTAATTAAGCAAGCAAATTCATATTGCTTTGATGAATTTGCTCCTTTTTCACTTGAATTTGATGCAAGGACTGCATATTAACAGTTGCAATTGAGCCTGTAGTAGTGTGTTACAACCCAAGCATAAGCTTTAAGCCCTTGTACATTAAAACCTTGAATTATGGGTAAGCCTGATAAGCTGGGCATTTGATACTACTATCTTGTTTGGTCGGGTTCATCTGTCTAGCGAATGCTTTGCCCTTCTTTATGAGGCATATCACCAATAGACATTGTGCAATATCACCAATTTTAGAAGCCATTACTCTGTCTCTCTCAACCCTTTGATCAAGAGTGCTCGATCAATTTCAACAATCAACCCATCGTCCTCGTTGCTCTCGTTTGTCTCTTGTGCTCCAACCAGAATGCAGTTACCGAATATGCACTTCACTTTTGATATTTAGTTGATTCCACCCATACATCTTCCTTTGATCAAGCAATGAGTGATTGCCACAACTACAAGCTTACGCCATCATCTCTTGTCTATTGTATATTGATATCATCTCTAATGGAATGGCTATGTTTTTGTAGAGGCAAAGAGCATGACAGATGAAGAAACGCCAAAAAGCATTTGAGCTTTATAGTTATGGTCTCATTCCCCACAGGTCCACAACATTGATAGATAAGAGTTTAAAATGTTATAATGCCTCAAGTAGGATGACTTCTCTTTTGGTCCCAATAAGGATTAATAGGGGAAATATAGCTGAAAGAAGTGCACACTTGTATCGTCAATCTTCTGCAACACATGAGCCTATCATTTGACTTAGCAATTATGACTGGCCAATTCTGTCTCATCCTGACATAAAGGAATATGTTCCTTGGTAATTGTGCAGTTTGAAGCATCAAATGCAATGACTTCCACAACCTGAAGCAATAAGTGATCTACTTGAATTGACGAATGAAGTTAAGCAAAATACACTTAGCTGTTGCAGAACATGGAAGAAAGATTGGATTCTCATTTCCAGAACCTATTTTTTATTGCACATTTGTATAACTGAAAACAAGAGTGAAATAATGAACAAAGAAAGAGGTTCAGGTTCATGTTTTTACAGCTGTAATCCATGTCTTCCCATACTTTCTCCTAATTGAAAGCCTTATAAAGCTATGGCAAACTTAGAAAGCGCACTCAGCAATTTTTTGCATAATTCTCCAACAAACATAGAGACTCTTGCTGTTGGGTCATTGCACAAGAGATCAAGTCAGCGGCGCTTGATCCATTAAACAGAAAACTTTGGTGCATCGCAAGCCTTCAACCAATTTTAATCAACTCCAGGACAACATAGATTCGCAAGCAGGCAATCGCCCCAGGCAGTGGACTGTACCAACACAAAAAGGGGTTGCTGTTATACTCCAGGAAACAAGGTCTCAAGCATCATTGTACATGAACCTCTACTCACAGTCACTGTCCCACTCACCCGGCTATTGCTACTTCAACAACAGTGGTTTATTCATTTGTCAGGATCCATGTGAGCATCATGACTCCTTGTTTAATGTTTTTTATTTAGAGCATGCACGACGATTCTTTTTTTGCATGCAGCCTGGGACACTTTCCAATATCTAGCCTCTTAGATATGATGTTGCTTCAGAGAATTTTACACTTTCCAATGTTAGCCTCTTAGCGATGTTTTAAATAATTGTGGAAAAAAAAGGGCTCCGACAACACCAAGTGGACCAGCAACAGCCCCGAGCAGAAAGAGAGGGCAACTTTCGTGCAACCGGTCGAACAAGTGGGAAGAGACGCCGACGCATGGCGGCTGGTTCATTTCGCTCACCTAGTACGTCATCTACGCCTCTTCTTGTACTGTGTTTCGTTCGACCCCTAAATATATGCCGAGGCACACTGTCCGGTTCTGTTTGCTCACATAGTACGTCATCACCGTCTCTTCATGTCTGGTTCAAGAAAATATTCAGTAGTTTGCTCTCACCACGTCATCAGCTAATGTGGTGAGCATTTTTTGCTCTCATCCAATAATAGCTCTACACGTATTCGATGACGTGGAATTAAAAAAAAAAAAAACTGAAAACTTCATTTCTCTCACTTCCTCCACCATGACAGCCACCGCACTAGCACGATCGTCGCCGTCGCTCAAGCCGTCGCTCAAGCCGCCGCAACCTCCATCCTCAAGTCCTCCGCGTTGGCCATGGATGAGATTTGGAGCTTGCTATCAATGCTCGCGGCCATGGACGATTTGCAGTGACCAGATCAGTGAATGAGGCACCTCAGAGCCATGGACAAGCAAGCGGCCATGGATGATGGAGGACCCCTTGCAGCGCTGCTCGTGGTCGACCCCAGTAACCTCTCCGGTTCCCCTTTTTTTCTGTTTTTTGCCAACCTCCAGATTTGACATTGCGTCCTTCATCCATGGGTGCCATCAACTCCGCTGGCGTCGCTCTCCAGATCGCCAGATCTGGCCATCCGTGGTCGAACGTGTTCAGGCATCAAGCTCCGCCTTTTTTTGTTTTTCTCCAACCTCCAGATCTGGCATCGAGTCCTTCGGCCATGGCTTTGATGGCGTCGCTCTCCAAATCTCCAGATCCGGCGAACCATGGTCGAACGCGTTCAGACATGGAGGAAAACGAACAATGGAAGACGAAGTTGAAGACAAACAAACACACAAAGGAAGGCAAATCCAAAGACGAACAGCGGAAGACGAAGCTGAAGACCAGATCTGGAGGCATGGTGACGGCGGGATGACAAAGCGACCAGATCTGGCCAAAGGCCAAAGGTGAAGACAAACATATGCTCGGAGGAAGGCGAAGACGAATAGAGGAAGACGAAGACAACGGAGGGAGTAACTCGGTTTGGATGCACAGTTGGCTTGGACACGGCACCAAGCTTAAAAAGTTAAAAACTGCAATGGCATATGTATAATAGATTTTAGATTTTTTGGTAATTAACCCCAAGCTTATAAGACATTTGCTAGGTTAAATCTTCAAGAACTAATACCTAATAAAGAATTCGAGTGATCAAAAAGCTATTTTGGAACAACACTCAGATCAATATAATCTGATATGGTGTCTAAGTAGAGTTAAACAACACTTCCTTATCAAGAAAGTCCAAGCCTAATTGAGTCTCTTTCCAGATTTAAGAGTGGCACATTGTAACAGAATTCGAGTTGAATCACTAATAAACCTTATTTTATGCATCAGTTGTTGAACAACTTGGAAGGATCCATCCAAATTATTTCACTAATGAACCCTATTTTATGCATTAGGTGTTAAAAAAAACTGCATTATGAACATTGACTGGCTGGAGTGATGTTGCCACGTTCTGACTGACCAATTCTAGCAAACCCCATTTTCCTTGTGTCTTTTTATTTGTATCACATTCTTATTTCCTTGGTATTGTCGCAAGCATATAAAATAATATAGAGCCATCCACAATTGAAAGGCTTCTGTACAATATCCTCGAAATGTGTGTCATTGGACAGACCGCTATTGCGAAAGTCATCTTTAATAATATAAAATAATATAGAGCCATCCACAATTGAATGGCTTCTGTACAATATCCTCGAAATGTGTGTCATTGGAGGGACCGCTATTGCCAAAGTCATCTTTAATCACATGATTGAGCATTGTTTGCTTTCTTATTCAATATCTGAGATACTTAAAAAATCAAGGGCACCGAATGCTCACAAAATTATTTCATCCCTATTTTCCTTAAAAAGGAAATTGACAGGTATAATGAATATTAATGAAAGGATTAACAACTAAAATATGCTATCTAATGAAAGAGTTCCCCTTCTTTTAGATGATGTCGACAAAAAGAGTCATATTGATGCACTAGTGAGTACACATGAATGGTTGGGTACAGAAACCAAATGCGCTTGTTGTGACATCAGCTAATGTCTAGCTAAATTTGAAAAATGACCCAAATTATTTAATTTCAAATGAAAAGAAGTGGAGCAAGTTCTTTACTTTTCACTTTCTTTGTCCC
Source organism: Corymbia calophylla (assembly GCA_014182845.1). Lineage (NCBI taxonomy): Eukaryota > Viridiplantae > Streptophyta > Magnoliopsida > Myrtales > Myrtaceae > Corymbia > Corymbia calophylla. The sequence goes on along the minus strand of CM024696.1, from coordinate 13,871,225 downwards.
TTTATGATGCATATCTAAAAGCATTCACCAATGGAGTTGAGAGCCGCATCTTTGAAAAAATTCATTTGAAGGAGAGAATTTTCATACTTGCAAGAATAATGTCTTCTGTTAATTAAACTATACGAGCTTAGACCCTTGTGCTAATGCTTTTTTTAAGATTTGGACTTCATGCAATGCGAACAAATGTTTGAAAAAATGTGCAACGATGCTGATTAGGGGTGTGCAACCGGACCGGGTTTACCCGGGAACCGGCCCGGACCACCCGAAAAACCGGTCCGGGAACCGGTTCCAGCTTTTGGGAACCGGTTGGAACCGGTCCGGGAACCGGTTCCGAGTGAAACCCACCCGGACCGGACCGGTTTTTTTTATTTTATTTTAAAAGGAATGAAAAGCTAAAAAAGGATATACAAAAACAAAAGTCGCAGAACAGAATCCTCACCTTCCCCGATTGCAAAACGCAAACCCTAGCTGTCTCTCTCTCAAATCTGCAGTTCCCACAAAGACTCCTCCAAGCATCGCCTCGGGTGTGAAATCGATCGACTCGCTCCGACGACTTTAGCTGCTGCTCAACCGACGGTAGCTGCTCGCTTCTTCTCCCCATCGACGACCCAGCACAGGTGAAGCCATCGCCTCTGTTCCGTGACAGGAAGCTGCTGCCCGCAAGCCATCGCCTCGTTGTTTTGGCAACGAGCGAGCTGTGGCCGACTCCGTTGTGGTCCGCCGCCCTCACGGACTGAGTCGCGTGATTTTGTCCGATCCCTCTCTCTCTCTCAGGAACCTTAATCGCCTCAGCAGACTCTTGATCAGAAATTACAGCAAGCAAAAATCTGAAAAGTTGGAAACTTGACAAGATTCCAAGCCGGCTGTTCAGAAGGAGCGATTGCAGGTGACCTTTGCGTCGCCCTCAGGTGTGAGATTGACTCGCTCCGACGACTTTAGTTGTTGCTCAACTGACGGTAGTTGGTCACTTCTTCTCCCCTGACGACGACCCAGCACAGGTGAAGCCGTTGCCTTTGTTTCGCGACAGGACGCTGCTGCCCGCAAGCCATCACCTCGCTGTTTTGGTGACGAGCTGGCCGACTCCACTGTCGTCCGCCGCCCTTCGTTGTGGTCCGTTGCCCTCACAGACCCAAGCCACGTGATTCTATTCGATCCCTCCTCTCTCTCTCTCTCTCACAGCTCAGGTTAGTTTCGGTTTGTATTTTTCATGCTCTCTCTCAATTGGTTTTGTTCGATTGAATGAAGACTTGAAGAAAGTGCTCTTCTTTGTGCAGGAACTGACCATTTCGCCGACCATTCTCTGTCGTTCTATCCGGTGAAGATTGGACTTTGAGGTAAGCCGTAGCACTGCTTGTGTAACATCCTGAAATTCGAGCCATTTGAGGGAGGAATGAACGTTAATTTCGCCAATGCATTGTTGGTTGATCTCACTCGGAACTGATCACTCCTGAGATACTGACCTTGAGGGGAAAGGCTAATGAGGACAGAATTCGTGCGACTAAAGAACTTGACCTGGGAAAACGACTCGACCGTGAGACTTGCGTAAGGACGATCCTGTAGATATGCAAGCCGATTTCAGGGACGACTAGAAGTCGATTCGCGGACAGAACATAATGGGACGACGGGTGATTCCGTTTACTGTTATCGAACCCGCGAACGGCCCTATGTTGATCCTTGATAATCGTGTACTTTGAAATAAGAATCGATCCTTCGCAATTTCATGTAGTCAAGGACGTCCATGTGTCGAGGAGTCTTGAACATGAATTGGCACGAGTCAGTTACGCGTGAATCCTCAAAGCCGCCTGTCAGTCTGAGTAGTACCAAAATGGCATTCGGGCGAAATTGATATGGCATGAGAATCCAATGTTGACTTCGAATTTTCGGGAACGTTCGAGAAGGATTTTTGGACGATGCTTCTTAGACAGTCGACAGTGTCAGTTGAGTTGAGCCGAGTTTTGGGAAAGGGATTTTCGGACTGAGGAAACACCCTACGAGGACATGGGCCGGGCAAGATCAGTGTGGGCCTCACGCCCAAGGTGGGACAACCGCCATGGAAGGCCCGAGGCAAGCGAGTCCGTTGGGCCAAATCGACCCTTTACCCTTCCGAGCCCGTTGTCTAACCTTGAGCCGTTTCGAGCCCAAGAAATTCCCGAGCCCGTTCCTATTCATTTTCAAGCCCATTTCCTAGGCCCGCCCTTCATTTTCAGCCCAAGGACAGATTGGGAAATGTGCAAGGTGGAAATGACCAAAATGCCCTTGGATATTTTGAAGAAAAGTCAAAAGGAAGAGAGAGAAGATGAGGTCATTTTCTTGGCAAGTGAGGGCAAGCATTAATGGCCTTAATGAGGCCTATCTCCAGCCCTCACTTCACTCTCTCTCTCCTCTTTATCTTCTCCAAAATCGCAGCCCCTCTCTCCCCTTGCTTCCCTTGCCTTCCTGCAATTTCAGCTTCTGACCTTTCACCGAAAACTGAGTTTTTCATGCCCTTCCCGTTGGAATCTCGGCCCGTGCCACCCGTCATCGCGTTCAGAACAGAAAAAACGTTCAGATGGCATCAGCTGTTCGCCGAAAAAAGCCTCCGTCCGATCCGTACGCCGGCCGAAAGCCACCGCCGGCCTGACCGTTTTCTGACCGCCTGCTGCTGTTCTGTTTTGCTGTTTCGGCCATTTTCCTCCCTTTCCGACCCAATCACCGCCCATACCAGCCACAAGTGGTTCCCCCTCGACCCCCAGGTGCCGCCGGTTGCTGGCCCGCCGCTCGCCGGAGCTCCGGGCAGCCCGTTCAACTCCGATCAGCTTCTTTCCTCCTGTGCAGTCAGTTTTTCAGAGTTGCAGAGGGATTCCGAGTTTGTTGCTGCTGTTTTGAGCCCGGACCCGCCTTGGATCATCGTGGTAGAGGTCCCCGGGTGTCGGGTTCGTCGCCGCCGCCGCGTCCGTGTCGCCGGCCCGCTTAACGGGTGAGTTTAGCTCCTAATCCCTATTTAGTGCCTAAACTTGCTTAGGGGTTGGGTTAATTAGTGGTAAGGTTGGTTTAGGATGTTTAATTAAGTTTATTAGCCCTAAGATAGGTGGTTAGATAGATGGTTAGGATTAGATTAGCTTAATTTTGCTTATTAAGCTTAATTGTGCTTAATTTGGTATTAATTGTGTTTTTGTGATTAATTAAGCATGATTTGATTTGATTGATTGATTAATTGTTTTAATTAATTTTTTGTTTAATTTCTGGATTAAATGTTTTAATTAATTGAATTTCGGAAAAATCACTGTTCATAATTACTGTTCACGATTACTGTTCACGGCACTGTTATGCAGAAGCTAATTTTTGTCTCAATTTGATGTGCTCTTGATTGTTGTGATTAATTGAAATGCCGATTGTTAATTATGCTCGTGATTGATGATGAAATGCTTGATTGAATGCCGGTTGAATTGAATTTTGGAATTGGCGAGTGATACCGCTTGACATATTGCATGGGTTATTTGAAATGGCATGTCGCATGAGCATGAGCGCATGAGCGATGTTGCATTCACGACCAAGCAAAAGCAAAGACAAGAATGAATTGTTTGCTGAGGTGTTGCATGGTCAGATTAAAGTTGATAGCCCGGTTGAGCCGGATGACCGCCAATTCCCATTGGGGTTGTGCCGTGACCATTGGGTCGCCTGACAGTTGTCAGATGCGGGGCTGCGGCAGTGAGCGGGCCCCATGCTCCATAGGGAATGCCGTCGATGGGAGAGAGCCCGTGACGTCGCCGTGCCTCATGGGGAGGACGATGCCGGTCTTCGACCGGTAGACCGCCAACCATAAGGTTGTGCCGTGGCCCTAGTGGTCGTAATAATCGGAGCATATGTGTGGATGTGAGACATGAGAAAGTTGTGTGAGATGCTCTGATTATTCGCATGCTCTTAATGTCGTGATGATTTGTGGTACGTACGCATGAGTTGACGGTCGTGCAGGGTGTGGCAATGGCAAGGTGAGATCGCTTGTGGCGCAACTCGCATGTGATTGATGAATTGTGTCATCTGACAGTCATTGGACAGACCGCTATCATGTAAAATAATATAGAGCCATATATCATGTAAAATAATTGGGAGTCGCATCTTTGAAAAAATTCATCTGAAGGAGAGAATTTTCATACTTGCAAGAATAATGTCTTCTGTTAATTAAAGCATACGAGCTTAGACCCTTGTGCTAATGCTTTTTTTAAGATTTGGACTTCATGCAATGTGAATAAATGTTTGAAAAAACGTGCAACGATGCTGATATAGGATTTCCCAAATATATTGATTGATTACATGGGGGTTGTCAACCACCGCGATTAGAACAACAAAAAAATAATTAAGGAAGTATCTTGAAATCGCTGATAGAATGTTATTTTATGTATTAGGTGTTGAAAAATTTGGAAGAATCCTCCACATAATTGCACTGATGAACCTTATTTCATGCATTAGGTGTAAAAGAAAAGCCGTGTTATCAACTTTGACAAGTTGGAGTGATGTTGCCCTGTTTACATATGAGTGTGCATTTATCTTTCTGTATCTATATATCAACCGACCCAAAACAAAGACCCAAAAAAGGAAGAAGACTGTCCTAATATTTTTATTAATTACATGGGGAGCTATCAACCATCAGGAGTAGGATAGCAGAGAAATCAGAGAAGCATCTTGGCATCGCTGATGAACCCTATTTAATGCATTGGCCGTTGAAAAACTTGGAAGAATCCCTTCATATTATTTCACTAATGAACCTTCTTTTAAGCAAAAGCAGAACGGATTGATCTTAGTTCAAATTCTTCCTAAGTCCACGTTGAACCTTTGCATTCCGAACCACATTTTTCTGGTAGAGGTCCTTATTCATTAAACTCGGTGCGAAGGCTCATTCATCTGCAAATGCCCCATATTACAATCAAGAAATCCAATCCCGAGCTCTGATATCAATTGTTGAAGTATAATATATGGAAATGACAGGATCTTGTAATTTATATAAATCGAAAATACTAGAGAAATAACGAGGAATAATAAAGATACAATAAATTTATGTGATTCTGTCTAAGTGTCGGTATATACATCTACGGGGAGAGCGGGTCACAAATAATTAACTATAATTAGAGAATCATAATTATAATCGCTCATATGCTCGAGTATTTCTTTCATCTAAATTTAAGCATAAATCTAAAGTTCAAACTCACAGCACTAAATCACCGAGTATTCAAGCTTCAGCAATCTGTTTATGTATGTAAGAAAAATAAAAACTTTGTTCTTTCTTCTATGCTTCATCCGGCGGCCGCAACTTCTCGACTTGGCGACAGCCCTACACTCATCGAAGAAGACCGTCGTTCGGAATCCGAAGCAGAGAAGGAACCCCTTGCATCCTTTACCCCACAAAGACGTTTTTCCCTCCTCAATTTCAATAAATATAAACTATAGAATATATGAGACCAAATTTTGCCTTTTAGTGGCAAACACTCTAATAGAGAAATCCTTATATGTGTGGGGAAATTTTTTTCAACAAATTTGATTTTGATATCCTAAATCAAACTCGAGATATTAATTTAATAACAATCAAAATCAAACATGCATTTGAGAACATTTGACAACTTTCGTTGTCCCTTTATGATGCATATCTAAAAGCATTCACCAATGGAGTTGATAGCCGCATCTTTGAAAAAATTCATCTGAAGGAGAGAATTTTCATACTTGCAAGAATAATGTCTTCTGTTAATTAAACTATACGAGCTTAGACCCTTGTGCTAATGCATTTTTTAAGATTTGGACTTCATGCAATGCGAACAAATGTTTGAAAAAATGTGCAACGATGCTGATATAGGATTTCCCAAATATATTGATTGATTACATGGGGTTGTCAACCACCGCGATTAGAACAACAAAAAAATAATTAAGGAAGTATCTTGAAATCGCTGATAGAATGTTATTTTATGTATTAGGTGTTTAAAAACTTTGAAGAATTCATTCATAGCATCTTGGAATGACTAATGAACCTTACTTTATGCATTAGGTGTTGAAAAATTTGGAAGAATCCTCCACATAATTGCACTAATGAACCTTATTTCATGCATTAGGTGTAAAAGAAAAGCCGTGTTATCAACTTTGACAAGTTGGAGTGATGTTGCCCTGTTTACATATGAGTGTGCATTTATCTTTCTGTATCTATATATCAACCGACCCAAAACAAAGACCCAAAAAAAGAAGAAGACTGTCCTAATATTTTTATTAATTACATGGGGAGCTATCAACCATCAGGAGTAGGATAGCAGAGAAATCAGAGAAGCATCTTGGCATCGCTGATGAACCCTATTTAATGCATTAGCTGTTGAAAAACTTGGAAGAATCCCTTCATATTATTTCACTAATTAACCTTCTTTTAAGCAAAAGCAGAACGGATTGATCTTAGTTCAAATTCTTCATAAGTCCACGTTGAACCTTTGCATTCCGAACCACATTTTTCTGGTAGAGGTCCTTATTCATTAAACTCAGTGCGAAGGCTCATTCATCTGCAAATGCCCCATATTACAATCAAGAAATCCAATCCCGAGCTCTAATATCAATTGTTGAAGTATAATATATGGAAACGACAGGATCTTGTAATTTATATAAATCGAAAATACTAGAGAAATAACGAGGAATAATAAAGATACAATAAATTTACGTGGTTCTGTCTAAGTGTCGGTATCTACCTCTACGGGGAGACCCGGTCACAAATAATTAACTATAATTAGAGAATCATAATTATAATCGCTCATACGCTCGAGTATTTCTTTCATCTAACATCATTTGAGAACATCAAAACAACGGTGAAGTGGATCCCAACTGTCCTTGCTCATCAATTAAAAATGTGTGGAAGTCTTATCAACAAGGTAAAAGCGTCCTTCAGCAAGCATATGCTTTAGTCAGAATTGTACAAGAATGCACCGTCGGCTGCAAGTCCAGATTCATTATATTTCCACCGTCTGTGCTTCTTGTTCTCTGTTCCCTTTGCGGTATCCATTAATCGAAGCTTTCTTCCATCATTCTAAGCAGCCTACGAGCATTATCCAGCGCTCCAAATCTACAGTGATCGTGAATTAGCGAATTACACATGACGGGTGATGGATGGAGCTAGTGCTACCAAAAGCGTTTTTCGAAATGATATTATGAATATCACAACTCCTCTCGTTTCAAAAGTTATGTCCAATGTATTACTTTAATCTTGGAAAAATTTATCATATTCACATTTTAGGCGATTTTCTTACAAAGAAATATTTTAAAATTCATCCTTTTGGATTTTGAGGAATTTCCTATCTCCTGTTGGAAATTTTTTAAGGTGTAGAGTTTTAAATTTAAAAATAAGCTTTAAAAAAATAGGATATGGGTATAACGTGGCAGAAGTTGCCTCGTGATAGGCTGGGCTAAACTTTCATCATTATTTAATTTGCACAGTGATGTTTTAAATAATTGTGGAAAAAAAGGGCTCCGACAGCACCAAGCGGACCAACTTTATGCTTGGGGGAACTTTCGTGCAACGGTTGACTGGTCGAACATGTGGGAAGAGACGCTGACGCACGGCGGCTGGTTCATTTCGCTCACCTAGTACGTCATCCCCGCTCTTCCTGTGCTGTGTTTCGTTCGACCCCTAAATATATGTCGACGCACACTGTCCGGTTCGGTTCGCTCACTAAGTACATCATCACCGCCTCACTGTCCGGTTCGGTTCGCTCACTAATTACGTCATCACCGCCTCTTCCTGTCTGGTTCACTAAGTACATCATCACCACCACTTCTGGCATCTCCTCAAGCCCTATATATAACAACGCTTCTCGCTCCCCTCTCATCAGCTTTACCTTCGCATCTCAAAACACACAGAAAACGTAGTTCTCTTCTGGTTTAGTTTGAAGCCGTGCTCGTGAGCTCAGAGAAATGGCAATGTCACTAGAGGATGAACATCCAGTGAAGACTTTCGGATGGGCAGCCAGAGATTCTTCAGGACATCTCTCTCCCTTCAAGTTCTCAAGAAGGTAACATTCCTTGGGTTTTTTTTTTCTTTTGGTCGATTCTCATTCTGGGTATCTTCAACAGAGGGGGAGATCTTTTTGTCCATATACATTGATTCTCTTTTTTTATAGGGCCACTGGAGAAAAAGATGTAACTTTTAAGGTATTGTATTGTGGTATATGCCATTCCGATCTCCACAATGTCAAGAACGAATGGGGAATTACTTCCTATCCTGTTGTACCCGGGTATGAGTTTTCAAAAACATCATCTTTTTTTATTCTCTTACATAAGTAAACGACATTTTCGACCCAATAATGACACAAATTGGCCACTATATGCAGGCATGAGATTGTAGGTGTGGTCACTGAAGTAGGCATCAAAGTGACAAAATTCAAAGTCGGAGACAAAGTGGGTATTGGGTGTATAGTCGGATCATGTCGCTTGTCACGCCCCGAACCCCGAGCACGCGACAACCCCTTCTCTTGGTCGATTGAAAGCGACGTCCCAGGACTCGTCGACGACCATTCATTTTAATCTTTCGTTATGCGCAAGCGAAGACGAACCATCCCTACCCAACAAACAATCAATCAATCAATCGGGGATAGAGGGATGAACCACAAGAACAACCATCACTACTCATTTATACAATTTACTAGATTAACCAATGGAGGATCGTTTTTCCGATTTACAAGCCCGACAATAGGGGCCGATCCATCCTCTAAGCCAAACCAAAAAGGAACTAGGCTAGGCTAATCCAGCTGTACAAAATGAACCCTCGGGTTCAACACCACGGTCACTCGGACCCATCGACTCGACTCCGTCAGTCGATCACCGGAGAAGCGAGGGGGGCGGGGGTTCTCCACTACGGGTGCGCCATTCTAGGGGCCTGAAAAATGTTAACCACGACGGGTTGAGATAAAATCTCAGCGAGTTCTTCCCCTAAGCCCCGGTTAGTACACCAACTCAACCCGGGGTATCTCTCCAGAGCCGCCCCTCACTCAACCCGACCACAAACACCCAGCAATCAGCAATCAAACTATAGACAGGTTCAACCAACAATCAGAAGTCGGTTCGCATGCAACCTTACCCGGTATGCCATACCCTGCACGTTATAAGTCAGCACAATACACGCAATGCACATGGCCGTTAGATGATGCAGTTCATCAATCACATGCGAGTCGCGTCACAAGCGATCTCACGGCCATTGCCACACCCCGCACGTTATCAATTCATGCGTGCGTGCCATAAATGATGTGATCATCTCATGCATAATCGGAACCAATGATGCCATGTTTTCTCATGCACTCTTGCATCCACACGTGTTCCGATTATTACCGCCCCCCGAGATGGGGCTACAACCAAGGCGCAACGGCGCTACGGTGCCCTTCCTCCGCAGAGGCGCAACCGTGCCCTTCCGTGCCCAAAAGACGTCAAGGGATACTCTCCCGAGACCGCATGCCCAACGAACGTCAAGGGATACTCTCCCGAGACCGCATGCCCAACGAACGTCAAGGGATACTCTCCCGAGACCGCATGCCCACAGAACGTCAAGGGATACTCTCCCGAGACGGCGGTTTCAACTTAGTGATCATGCAAGCATACCATCACAACCCACTTATTATCTTTGAGCATTAGCCAATGCACACATGCTTGCATATGAAACCCCAAATCGTTTCTCACAAAAGCGGTCCATTTCGGTGTCTCTCGGACAAACCATTTCTCCCACCTTTCTCATAAAAGCGGTGCATTTCCGGTGTCCCTCGGACAAACCATTTTCTTTCTTTTGTGAAAATCACACGATTCATGCGAATGTTCATGCCACGACACAGCAAATTCACTTCATATGATCAAGGCACATGAAATTATGCAAAATTTCAATTCCGGATGAACAGTGCCGTGAACAGTGCACGTGAACAGTAATCGTGAACAGCGCACGTGAACAGTATTTTCCGAATTTAAATAATTAAATCATTTAATTCAGAAATCACATAATTTAATCAATAAATGCAGAAATTAAATAAATCAATTAATTAAAACAATTAATCAATTTAATCAAGCAAAGCATGCTTAATTAGCACATAATACATAACTAAGCATAATTAAACAAGATTAAGCTAATCTAATCTTAACCCTTAATCTAACCACCTATCTTAGGGCTAATGCACTTAATTAAACATCTTAATCAGCCCTTAGAACTAATTAACCCAACCCTAAGCAAGTTTAGGCACTAAATAGGGATTAGAGGCTAAACTCACCCGTTAAGCGGGCCGGCGACACGGACGCGACGGCGGCGATGAACCCGACACCCAGGGACCTCTACCACGACGATCCAAGGTGATCCCGGGCTCAACACAGCAGCAACAGCCCCGGAATCCCTCTGCAACTCTGGAAACTGCACTGCACAGGAGGAAAGTTGCTGACCGGAGGAAAACGGGCTGCCTGGAGCTCCGGCGAGCGGCGGGCCAGCGACCAACGGCACCTGGGGTCGAGGGGGAACCACTTGTGGCTGGTATGGGCGGTGGTTCGGTCGGAAAGGAAGAAAAACAGGTGAAAAGGCGGAACAAAGTTGCTGCAGGCGGAACAGTGACGGTCCGGCGAGCAGCAACTTCCGGCGGCCATACAGGACGGTCGGAGACTCCGTTCGGCGAACGGCCGACGCCATCTGAACGGTTTTCGTCTTCTGAACACAACGGCGGGTGGCACGGGCCGAGATTCAAACGGGAAGGCAATGAACAACTCGATTTTCAGTGAAAGGTCAGAACTGAAAAACTGAAGGAAGGAAGGAAAACTAGGGAGAGAAGGGTGTGCGGTTTGGGGAAGATGAAGAGGAGAGAGAGTGAAGTGAAGGCTGAAGGATAAACCTTATCCAAGCCATCAAGGCTTGCCCCACTTGCCAAACAATGACCTCATCCTCTCTTTCTTCTTTTTGACTTTTCTTCAAAATATCCAAGGGCATTTTGGTCATTTCCACCTTGCACATTTCCCAATCTGTCCTTGGGCTGAAAATGGAGGACGGGCCTAGGAAACGGGCCGGAAAATGAATAGGAACGGGCTCGGGAATTTGTTGGGCTCGAATTGGCTCACGTTTAGGCAACGGGCTCGGGAGGGTTAACGATCGATCGGGCCCAACGGCTCACTCGTTGTCTCGGTCTTCCACGGTGGCCATCCCACCTTGGGCGTGAGGCCCTCACTGTTCTTGCCCGGCCCACGTCCTCATAGGCTCGGTTCCTCGGTCCGTAAATCCCTTTCCCAAAAACTCGGCTCAACCGACACTGTCGACTATCAAGGAAGCATCGTCCAAAAGTCCGTCTCGGACGTTCCCGAAAATTCGAAGTCCAATCTTGGATTCTCATGCCTTGCCAATTTTGCCCAAATGTCATTTTGGTATAATTCAGACTGACAGGCGGCTTCGAGGATTCACGCGTAACCGACTCGTGCCAAACCACGTTCAAGACTTCTCGACACATGGACGTCCTTGACGACATGAAATTGCGAAGGATAGATTCTTATTTCAAAGTACACGATTATCAAGGATCGACATAGGGCCGTTCGCGGGTTCAATAATAGTAGACGGAATCACCCGCCGTCCCATTATTTCTGTCCGCAAATCGACTTCTATTCGTGCTTGAAATCGGCTCGCATGACTACAGGATCGTCCTTACGCAAGTCTCACGGTCGAGTCGTTTTCCCTGTGTCAAGTTCTTTAGTCGCACGAGTTCTATCCTCAGTAGCCTTCCCCTCAAGGTCAGTATCTCGGAAATGATTGGGTCCGAGTGGAATCAACCGACAATGCATTGGCGAAATTCACGTTCACTCATCCCTAGAAGGGCTCGAATTTCAGGACGTCACAATTCTTCCCCCCTTACAAAAATTTTGTCCTCGAAATTTGCAATCACGGAAAAATCCTCAAAAAGATGGGGGTGCTGATGCTTCATCACTTTCTCACTTTCCCATGTTGCTCCCTCTGTTCTGTGATGCTGCCAGATCACCTTAACCAAGGCAATAGTCTTGTTTCGGAGTACTTGCTCTTTACGGTCCTCTATTCGTATCGGCCTCTCCACGTACGACACCTTGTCGTCTATGTCCAGTTCTTCAAAATTCAATACATGAGTCGAGTCCGGTTCATACTTTCTCAACATGGACATGTGGAAAACATCATGTACTTGAGCAAGTTTCGGTGGCAACGCAAGACGATATGCTAAAACCCCGATCCTTTCCAAAATTTCAAAGGATCTAACGTACCTCGGACTTAACTTTCCTTTCTTGCCAAATCTGGAAGTACCCCTCATCGGTAATACTTTCAGAAACACATGATCGCCCACCTTAAACTCCAACGGTCTACGACGCTTATCTACATTACTCGTCTGACGACTCTGAGCTGTCTTTAGTTTGCCTCTGATAATCTGAACTGCATTCAACAATTGCTAAACCAATTTTTGAACCAGTGATTCCCAGTTCCCTGATCTTGCTTCATAGACTAGAGTTCCACAAACTTGACCACATTTCGGCTATGCCATTCCGATGAACTCTTATCCCACAAGTACTCTCTTTTTGCACAGTGCGCAGTTCAGTTCATTTTTTTGCCTCTTTCAACATCCTAGAAGCCTGCCAGGAGTCGCTCCTTGCTCAGGCACTTTGGCCCCGGCGACCACTCCCCGCCTCGTCGGATCAGTCGTTATGGGCATCTTCGAACTGCACCACTACTAGTCCCTTTTGAATATGCACTATCTCATAGAGGTATTATCCGCTTTGGCCTGTCCCATACCAAGCCTCACGGTTTTAACCTCGTCTGAGCACCTCAAAGTGCAAAACTTTCTCTAGCTCGTCAACCCATGAGTTCGTTTCCACGGGGTCACTTATTGACACTTGAAATCTGATTCACTGAATTTCCATCAAACGGCTATCCGAATTCCATAAACCATCGATTTTTCTTTCAACATTCCTTTTACGTCCATTTAATAACCAAACCAAGAATTCGCCTCACCCACTTGAAAATTAGTGCAAATCAAATGTCATTTATCGCACTAAAGGCTTTCGAATACTTCTTCAAATCCTTTCGATTGATCGTCCGTCGCGAATGGTACGCCGTACTATACCTTTGCAGTTTCGTTCCCAAGGCCGACCGCAAACTTTTCCAGAAAGTTGCCACAAACTTAGGATCACGACTCGAGGTGATCGTCAATGGAACTCTATGAATGCGTACCATCTGACGCACGTACAATTCTACATTCCTATCCAACGTGAAATCTTTTCGTACCGCAATGAAGTGAGCGACTTCGTCAATCTGTCAACTACTACCCAAATCGAGTCATTGCCTTGCTGACTCCTTGGCAACCCTATCACAAAATCATCGTAATGTGTTCCCACTTCCACTCGGGAATCTTAACTACGATGAGCTTCCGACAAGACTGCTTCTATAAGCTCTGCATCTTTCGGAACGCACATCGCCCTCGAAACCTCAATGTCCCATTCTCGGACATTTGAAAGTCTACTTTCCTCTTTGCCTGATCCATTTGCAGGATCTTAAGAATTTCAGGATCTGTCGCTTGGCACTCTTAATCCTACTTTGCATCTCGGGTTCCACCCTGAGAGTGGCCATTAGATTAGCAAGATGGCCAACCTCACTTTTAAAATCTGAGTCCCCGACTCCTTCCAAGAGGATCCATTCTCATACTCTTATCCGTGCAATTGTCGACTTTCGACTGAGCGCATTTGCCACTTTATTTGCTTTCCTCGGATGATACAAAATCTCGCAATCATAGTCCTTAAGAGGTTCCATCCATCGTCGTTGAACATGAGGCAAAGATGATTATCGTTAATTCCAAATCATGCATCGAGTAGTTAAGCTTGTGAAGCCTTAACTGTCGGGATGCGTATGCAACTACCTTGCCATGTTGCACTAACACACAGCCTAGTCCTTTATACAACGCATCACTGTAGATTTCGTACCACTAGGACCAGACGGTAATGTCAAGACAGGTTTACTCTTGAGCTCTTGGAAACTATGCTCGCACTTGTCCGTCCAATCAAACCTCTCCTCTTTCTTTAACAACCTCGTCGATGGCATGGCTATCGCAAAGAAACTTCTCCATGAAACATCGTAATATCCCGCCAATGCCAAGAAACTTCGAATATCGGTTATCGTCATAGGTCTCGGCCAATTCATGACCGCCTCGATCTTAGTCGTCAACGACGATCCCTTCACTTGAAATTACATGCCCTAAAAATACCACGCGAGATAGCCAAAACTCGCACTTGCTAACTTAGCATAAAGTTCATGCTTCCTCAAGGTCTGCAGTATTAATCTCAGGTGTCTCTCATGATCCTCTAGACTCCTCGAGTATACCAGGATATCGTCAATGAACACAATCATCAATCCTTGGCAATGGATACTTGTTCTTAATCGTCACTTGATTAAGCTGTCGGTAATTAATGCACAATCTCAACAAACCGTCTTTTTTTTTTCTTACAAATAGTACCGGTACTCCCAAGGAGACGCTCGTCCAAAGTGCATCTGAACCTTCAGTTCTTTCAATTCTGATAAGGCCATCCTATAAGGTGCCTTGGAAATCAATTCACTCCTAGGGGCCAACTCAATCACAAACTCAATTTCCTCTTCTAGGGCAATCCCGGCAATTCCTCGAGAAACATATCCATGTACTCTTGTACCACAGTAATGTCCTCCACATTTGATCCTTCTACCAGTGTATTTGCCACCAATGCCAAATACTCTTGACACCCAGATTCCCATAACCAAGTCACCTCAAGTGACGAAATCGAGGAACAAAGGGTTCCCCTTGATTTCTTACAATTTCAAAACTACCACCCACTATCTTGGGTTAAACCGAATTGTCTTTCCATGACAATCCACCATATGCAATGACTTCCTCACGATCTAGTTTCGGGTGGTCGGCTTTCCCACGTAATTCTTTTTCGTCGAGTGGAATGGGATTCCTTCGCCCCATCATCGATCCCTTCCCGAACCGACGATTGTCTCTATTAGGTACGAACGCGAACCAGATGCGGTCGCCCTCTCAATCATATTATTCTCTATCATCTAGGCCCTTTCGTACATCTCGTCAAAGCTCTTTAAGTTCAAGGGCACCAGCTAGGCTTTCAATTCTGGCTTCAAGCCATCTCTAAAACGTCTCGCCCTATCCATAGGGTTCTCTACCAACCTCGGCTATTACTTGGCCAACTCAGCGAACTTCGCCTCATACTGATCCACTGACATATGATTCTGACAAAACTGTTGGAACTCTGCCATTTTTGACTCTCTCACATTGTCCAAGAAGCACTTCCCATAAAACGCTTCGCGAAAGGCACCCCATGTCTGAACCGTGCCTTCAGGGAACACTCTTCCTTGAGAGGCTTCCCACCAAATACTGACATAACTTTGAATCTGATAAACTGCCAAAAGCACTCTGTCTTCTCTGAACACCTCAGCACTGTAACAGTCCTCTCGCTATCCCTTATCCAAAGGGTCGCAGCTTCAGGGTCGCCCACGCCACTAACCTTGGTGGCTTCAATCTCAGGAATTGCTCTACCAGTCTAGGTATCGGTCTCTCACAGACCTCTCCTCTCACTAGGGGAACCACAAGGACCACAACAGAAGTACTCAGCTTGCTGTTCTATTAAGGTCTCTAGCGCCAGCAGGATCCCGTCTAACCTAGGATTTGCCTGCGCGCTACCTCTAGCACTGGTCTGACCAAACGCTGCCCTACACCTAAGGGCTCTCTCTACTCAGGATTGCTCATCACTCTGGACTATGAGCAACCTGCCACCACAAAAAGCCACACAAGGCCACAAAAGCAATCACAGGCACATAATATAAAAGCCATCCCTATCTCACTATCCCAAAATCCCACGCACCTTATCACTCCAAGTCTCGACCTCGCCCGATACCAAAACCGACGGGGATGTCACGCCCCGAACCCCGAGCACGCGACAACCCCTTCTCTTGGTCGATTGAAAGCGACGTCCCAGGACTCGTCGACGACCATTCATTTTAATCTTTCGTTATGCGCAAGCGGAAGACGAACCATCCCACCCAACAAACAATCAATCAATCAATCAGGGATAGAGGGATGAACCACAAGAACAACCATCACTACTCATTTATACAATTTACTAGATTAACCAACGGAGGATCGTTTTTCCGATTTACAAGCCCGACAATAGGGGCCGATCCATCCTCTAAGCCAAACCAAAAAGGAACTAGGCTAGGCTAATCCAGCTGTACAAAATGAACCCTCGGGTTCAACACCACGGTCACTCGGACCCATCGACTCGACTCCGTCGGGTCGATCACCGGAGAAGCAGGGGCAGGGTTCTCCACTACGGGTGCGCCATTCTAGGGGCCTGAAAAATGTTAACCACGACGGGTTGAGATAAAATCTCAGCGAGTTCTTCCCCTAAGCCCCGGTTAGTACACCAACTCAACCCGGGGTATCTCTCCCAGCCGCCCCCCTCACTCAACCCGACCACAAACACCCAAAGCAATCAGCAATCAAAACACACGGTTCAACCAACAATCGAAGTCGGTTCGCATGCAACCTTACTCGGTATACCATACCCTGCATGTTATAAGTCAGCCCAATACAGGCAATGCATATGTCCATTAGATGATGCAGTTCATCAATCACATGCGAGTCGCGTCACAAGCGATCTCACCTGGCCATTGCCACACCAACACATTATCAATTCATGCGTGTGTGCCATAAATGATGTGATCACCTCATGCATAATCGGAACCAATGATGTCATGTTTCTCATGCACTCTCACATCCACACGTGTTTCGATTATTGCCCCACGTGGCTACAACCAAGGCGCAACGGCGCTACGGTGCCTTCCTCCGCAGAGGCGCAACCGTGCCCTTCCCGTGCCCAAAAGACGTCAAGGGATACTCTCCCGAGACCGCATGCCCAACGAACGTCAAGGGATACTCTCCCGAGACCGCATGCCCAACGAACGTCAAGGGATACTCTCCCGAGACCGCATGCCCAACGAACGTCAAGGGATACTCTCCCGAGACCGCATGCCCACAGAACGTCAAGGGATACTCTCCCGAGACGGCGGTTTCAACTTAGTGATCATGCAAGCATACCATCACAACCCACTTATTATCTTTGAGCATTAGCCAATGCACACATGCTTGCATATGAAACCCCAAATCGTTTCTCACAAAAGCGGTCCATTTCCGGTGTCTCTCGGACAAACCATTTCTCCCACCTTTCTCATAAAAGCGGTGCATTTCCGGTGTCCCTCGGACAAACCATTTTCTTTCTTTTGTGAAAATCACACGATTCATGCGAATGTTCATGCCACGACACAGCAAATTCACTTCATATGATCAAGGCACATGAAATTATGCAAAATTTCAATTCCGGATGAACAAGTCACAGTGAAGTGCACGTGAACGTGTCGTGAACGGCGACGTGAAAAGTATTTTCCGAATTTAAATAATTAAATCATTTAATTCAGAAATCACATAATTTAATCAATAAATGCAGAAATTAAATAAATCAATTAATTAAAACAATTAATCAATTTAATCAAGCAAAGCATGCTTAATTAGCACATAATACATAACTAAGCATAATTAAACAAGATTAAGCTAATCTAATCTTAACCCTTAATCTAACCACCTATCTTAGGGCTAATGCACTTAATTAAACATCTTAATCAGCCCTTAGAACTAATTAACCCAACCCTAAGCAAGTTTAGGCACTAAATAGGGATTAGAGGCTAAACTCACCCGTTAAGCGGGCCGGCGACACGGACGCGACGGCGGCGATGAACCCGACACCCAGGGACCTCTACCACGACGATCCAAGGTGATCCGGGCTCAACACAGCAGCAACAGCCCCGGAATCCCTCTGCAACTCTGGAAACTGCACTGCACAGGAGGAAAGTTGCTGACCGGAGGAAAACGGGCTGCCCGGAGCTCCGGCGAGCGGCGGGCCAGCGACCAACGGCACCTGGGGGTCGAGGGGGAACCACTTGTGGCTGGTATGGGCGGTGGTTCGGTCGGAAAGGAAGAAAAACAGGTGAAAAGGCGGAACAAAGTTGCTGCAGGCGGAACAGTGACGGTCCGGCGAGCAGCAACTTCCGGCGGCCATACAGGACGGTCGGAGACTCCGTTCGGCGAACGGCCGACGCCATCTGAACGGTTTTCGTCTTCTGAACACAACGGCGGGTGGCACGGGCCGAGATTCAAACGGGAAGGCAATGAACAACTCGATTTTCAGTGAAAGGTCAGAACTGAAAAACTGAAGGAAGGAAGGAAAACTAGGGAGAGAAGGGTGTGCGGTTTGGGGAAGATGAAGAGGAGAGAGAGTGAAGTGAAGGCTGAAGGATAAACCTTATCCAAGCCATCAAGGCTTGCCCCACTTGCCAAACAATGACCTCATCCTCTCTTTCTTCTTTTTGACTTTTCTTCAAAATATCCAAGGGCATTTTGGTCATTTCCACCTTGCACATTTCCCAATCTGTCCTTGGGCTGAAAATGGAGGACGGGCCTAGGAAACGGGCCGGAAAATGAATAGGAACGGGCTCGGGAATTTGTTGGGCTCGAATTGGCTCACGTTTAGGCAACGGGCTCGGGAGGGTTAACGATCGGTTTGGCCCAACGGCTCACTCGTTGTCTCGGTCTTCCACGGTGGCCATCCCACCTTGGGCGTGAGGCCCTCACTGTTCTTGCCCGGCCCACGTCCTCATAGGCTCGGTTCCTCGGTCCGTAAATCCCTTTCCCAAAAACTCGGCTCAACCGACACAACGCGACTATCAAGGAAGCATCGTCCAAAAGTCCGTCTCGGACGTTCCCGAAAATTCGAAGTCCAATCTTGGATTCTCATGCCTTGCCAATTTTGCCCAAATGTCATTTTGGTATAATTCGGGACCGACAGGGCGGCTTCGAGGATTCACGCGTAACCGACTCGTGCCAAACCACGTTCAAGACTTCTCGACACATGGACGTCTTGACGACATGAAATTGCGAAGGATAGATTCTTATTTCAAAGTACACGATTATCAAGGATCGACATAGGGCCGTTCGCGGGTTCAATAATAGTAGACGGAATCACCCGCCGTCCCATTATTTCTGTCCGCAAATCGACTTCTATTCGTGCTTGAAATCGGCCTGCATGACTACAGGATCGTCCTTACGCAAGTCTCACGGTCGAGTCGTTTTCCCAGGTCAAGTTCTTTAGTCGCACGAGTTCTGTCCTCAGTAGCCTTCCCCTCAAGGTCAGTATCTCGGAAATGATTGGGTCCGAGTGGAATCAACCGACAATGCATTGGCGAAATTCACGTTCACTCATCCCTAGAAGGGCTCGAATTTCAGGACGTCACAATTCTTCCCCCTTACAAAAATTTCGTCCTCGAAATTTGCAATCACGAACAAATCCTCAAAAGATGGGGGTGCTGATGCTTCATCACTTTCTCACTTTCCCATGTTGCTCCTCTCGTTCGTGATGCCGCCGGATCACCTTAACCAAGGCAATAGTCTTGTTTCGGAGTACTTGCTCTTTACGGTCCTCTATTCGTATCGGCCTCTCCACGTACGACACCTTGTCGTCTATGTCCAGTTCTTCAAAATTCAATACATGAGTCGAGTCCGGTTCATACTTTCTCAACATGGACATGTGGAAAACATCATGTACTTGAGCAAGTTTCGGTGGCAACGCAAGACGATATGCTAAAACCCCGATCCTTTCCAAAATTTCAAAGGATCTAACGTACCTCGGACTTAACTTTCCTTTCTTGCCAAATCGGAAGTACCCCTCATCGGTAATACTTTCGAAACACATGATCGCCCACCTTAAACTCCAACGGTCTACGACGCTTATCTACATTACTCTTCTGACGACTCTGAGCTGTCTTTAGTCTGCCTCTGATAATCTGAACTGCATTCAACAATTGCTAAACCAATTTTTGAACCAGTGATTCCCAGTTCCCTGATCTTGCTTCATAGACTAGAGTTCCACAAACTTGACCACATTTCGGCTATGCCATTCCGATGAACTCTTATCCCACAAGTACTCTCTTTTTGCACAGTGCGCAGTTCAGTTCATTTTTTTTTTGCCTCTTTCAACATCCTAGAAGCTTGCCAGGAGTCGCTCCTTGCTCAGGCACTTTGGCCCCGGCGACCACTCCCCGCCCTCGTCGGATCAGTCGTTATGGGCATCTTCGAACTGCACCACTACTAGTCCCTTTTGAATATGCACTATCTCATAGAGGTATTATCCGCTTTGGCCTGTCCCATACCAAGCCTCACGGTTTTAACCTCGTGCCCGAGCACCTCAAAGTGCAAAACTTTCTCTAGCTCGTCAACCCATGAGTTCGTTTCCACGGGGTCACTTATTGACACTTGAAATCTGATTCACTGAATTTCCATCAAACGGCTATCCGAATTCCATAAACCATCGATTTTTCTTTCAACATTCCTTTTACGTCCATTTAATAACCAAACCAAGAATTCGCCTCACCCACTTGAAAATTAGTGCAAATCAAATGTCATTTATCGCACTAAAGGCTTTCGAATACTTCTTCAAATCCTTTCTGATTGATCGTCCGTCTGCGAATGGTACGCCGTACTATACCTTGCAGTTTCGTTCCCAAGGCCGACTGCAAACTTTTCCAGAAAGTTGCCACAAACTTAGGATCACGACTCGAGGTGATCGTCAATGGAACTCTATGAATGCGTACCATCTGACGCACGTACAATTCTACATTCCTATCCAACGTGAAATCTTTTCGTACCGCAATGAAGTGAGCTGACTTCGTCAATCTGTCAACTACTACCCAAATCGAGTCATTGCCTTGCTGACTCCTTGGCAACCCTATCACAAAATCATCGTAATGTGTTCCCACTTCCACTCGGGAATCTTAACTACGATGAGCTTCCGACAAGACTGCTTCTATAAGCTCTGCATCTTTCGGAACGCACATCGCCCTCGAAACCTCAATGTCCCATTCTCGGACATTTGAAAGTCTACTTCCCTCTTTGCCTGATCCATTTGCAGGATCTTAAGAATTTCAGGATCTGTCGCTTGGCACTCTTAATCCTACTTTGCATCTCGGGTTCCACCCTGAGAGTGGCCATTAGATTAGCAAGATGGCCAACCTCACTTTTAAAATCTGAGTCCCCGACTCCTTCCAAGAGGATCCATTCTCGTACTCTTATCCGTGCAATTGTCGACTTTCGACTGAGCGCATTTGCCACTTTAGTTGCTTTCCTCGGATGATACAAAATCTCGCAATCATAGTCCTTAAGAGGTTCCATCCATCGTCGTTGAACATGAGGCAAAGATGATTGTCGTTAATTCCAAATCATGCATCGAGTAGTTAAGCTTGTGAAGCCTTAACTGTCGGGATGCGTATGCAACTACCTTGCCATGTTGCACTAACACACAGCCCTAGTCCTTTATACAACGCATCACTGTAGATTTCGTACCACTAGGACCAGACGGTAATGTCAAGACAGGTTTACTCTTGAGCTCTTGGAAACTATGCTCGCACTTGTCCGTCCAATCAAACCTCTCCTCTTTCTTTAACAACCTCGTCGATGGCATGGCTATCGCAAAGAAACTTCTCCATGAAACATCTGTAATATCCCGCCAATGCCAAGAAACTTCGAATATCGTTATCGTCATAGGTCTCGGCCAATTCATGACCGCCTCGATCTTAGTCGTCAACGACGATCCCTTCACTTGAAATTACATGCCCTAAAAATACCACGCGAGATAGCCAAAACTCGCACTTGCTAACTTAGCATAAAGTTCATGCTTCCTCAAGGTCCGCAAAGATTAATCTCGGGTGTCTCTCATGATCCTCTAGACTCCTCGAGTATACCAGGATATCGTCAATGAACACAATCATCAATCCTTGGCAATGGATACTTGTTCTTAATCGTCACTTGATTAAGCTGTCGGTAATTAATGCACAATCTCAACAAACCGTCTTTTTTTCTTACAAATAGTACCGGTACTCCCCAAGGAGACGCTCGTCCCAGTGCATCTGAACCTTCAGTTCTTTCAATTCTGATAAGGCCATCCTATAAGGTGCCTTGGAAATCAATTCACTCCTAGGGGCCAACTCAATCACAAACTCAATTTCCTCTTCTAGGGCAATCCGGCAATTCCTCGAGAAACATATCCATGTACTCTTGTACCACAGTAATGTCCTCCACATTTGATCCTTCTACCAGTGTATTTGCCACCAATGCCAAATACTCTTGACACCCAGATTCCCATAACCAAGTCACCTCAAGTGACGAAATCAGAGGAACAAAGGGTTCCCCTTGATTTCTTACAATTTCAAAACTACCACCCACTACTGGGTTAAACTGAATTGTCTTTCCATGACAATCCACCATATGCAATGACTTCCTCACGATCTAGTTTCGGGTGGTCGGCTTTCCCACGTAATTCTTTCTGTCGAGTGGAATGGGATTCCTTCGCCCCATCATCGATCCCTTCCCGAACCGACGATTGTCTCTATTAGGTACGAACGCGAACCAGATGCGGTCGCCCTCTCAATCATATTATTCTCTATCATCTAGGCCCTTTCGTACATCTCGTCAAAGCTCTTTAAGTTCAAGGGCACCAGCTGGCTTTCATTCGGCTTCAAGCCATCTCTAAAACGTCTCGCCCTATCCATAGGGTTCTCTACCAACCTCGGCTATTACTTGGCCAACTCAGCGAACTTCGCCTCATACTGATCCACTGACATATGATTCTGACAAAACTGTTGGAACTCTGCCATTTTTGACTCTCTCACATTGTCCAAGAAGCACTTCCCATAAACGCTTCGCGAAAGGCACCCCATGTCGAACCGTGCCTTCGGGGAACACTCTTCCTTGAGAGGCTTCCCACCAAATACTGACATAACTTTGAATCGATAAACCGCCAAAAGCACTCGTCTTCTCTCGAACACCTCAAGATCAGAATAGTCCTCTCGCTATCCCTTATCCAAAGGGTCGCAGCTTCAGGGTCGCCCACGCCACTAACCTTGGTGGCTTCAATCTCAGGAATTGCTCTACCAGTCTAGGTATCGGTCTCTCACAGACCTCTCCTCTCACTAGGGGAACCACAAGGACCACAACAGAAGTACTCGCCTTGTCGTTCTATTAAGGTCTCTAGCGCCAGCAGGATCCCGTCTAACCTAGGATTTGCCTGCGCGCTACCTCTAGCACTGGTCTGACCAAACGCTGCCCTACACCTAAGGGCTCTCTCTACTCAGGATTGCTCATCACTCTGGACTATGAGCAACCTGCCACCACAAAAAGCCACACAAGGCCACAAAAGCAATCACAGGCACATAATATAAAAGCCATCCCTATCTCACTATCCCAAAATCCCACGCACCTTATCACTCCAAGTCTCGACCTCGCCCGATACCAAAACCGACGGGGATGTCACGCCCGAACCCCGAGCACGCGACAACCCCTTCTCTTGGTCGATTGAAAGCGACGTCCCGGGACTCGTCGACGACCATTCATTTTAATCTTTCGTTATGCGCAAGCGAAGACGAACCATCCCTACCCAACAAACAATCAATCAATCAATCAGGGATAGAGGGATGAACCACAAGAACAACCATCACTACTCATTTATACAATTTACTAGATTAACCAACGGAGGATCGTTTTTCCGATTTACAAGCCCGACAATAGGGGCCGATCCATCCTCTAAGCCAAACCAAAAAGGAACTAGGCTAGGCTAATCCAGCTGTACAAAATGAACCCTCGGGTTCAACACCACGGTCACTCGGACCCATCGACTCGACTCCGTCGGGTCGATCACCGGAGAAGCGAGGGCGGGGTTCTCCACTACGGGTGCGCCATTCTAGGGGCTCGAAAAATGTTAACCACGACGGGTTGAGATAAAATCTCAGCGAGTTCTTCCCCTAAGCCCCCGGTTAGTACACCAACTCAACCCGGGGTATCTCTCCGAGCCGCCCCTCACTCAACCCGACCACAAACACCGGCAAAGAATCGGCAATCAAACTACAAACGGGTTCAACCAACAATCGAAGTCGGTTCGCATGCAACCTTACCGGTATGCCATACCCCGCACGTTATAAGTCAGCACAATACACGCAATGCACATGGCCGTTAGATGATGCAGTTCATCAATCACATGCGAGTCGCGTCACAAGCGATCTCACACGGCCATTGCCACCCCCCCGCACGTTATCAATTCATGCGTGCGTGCCATAAATGATGTGATCATCTCATGCATAATCGGAACCAATGATGCCATGTTTTCTCATGCACTCTTGCATCCACACGTGTTCCGATTATTACTGCCCCACAGGGCTACAACCAAGGCGCAACGGCGCTACGGTGCCCTTCCTCCGCAGAGGCGCAACCGTGCCCTTCCGTGCCCAAAAGACGTCAAGGGATACTCTCCCGAGACCGCATGCCCAACGAACGTCAAGGGATACTCTCCCGAGACCGCATGCCCAACGAACGTCAAGGGATACTCTCCCGAGACCGCATGCCCAACGAACGTCAAGGGATACTCTCCCGAGACCGCATGCCCACAGAACGTCAAGGGATACTCTCCCGAGACGGCGGTTTCAACTTAGTGATCATGCAAGCATACCATCACAACCCACTTATTATCTTTGAGCATTAGCCAATGCACACATGCTTGCATATGAAACCCCAAATCGTTTCTCACAAAAGCGGTCCATTTCCGGTGTCTCTGACAAACCATTTCTCCCACCTTTCTCATAAAAGCGGTGCATTTCCGGTGTCCCTCGGACAAACCATTTTCTTTCTTTTGTGAAAATCACACGATTCATGCGAATGTTCATGCCACGACACAGCAAATTCACTTCATATGATCAAGGCACATGAAATTATGCAAAATTTCAATTCCGGATGAATAAAGTCCAGAGTGAACGGTGCACGTGAACGTGTGTCGTGAACGGCGACGTGAAAGTATTTTCCGAATTTAAATAATTAAATCATTTAATTCAGAAATCACATAATTTAATCAATAAATGCAGAAATTAAATAAATCAATTAATTAAAACAATTAATCAATTTAATCAAGCAAAGCATGCTTAATTAGCACATAATACATAACTAAGCATAATTAAACAAGATTAAGCTAATCTAATCTTAACCCTTAATCTAACCACCTATCTTAGGGCTAATGCACTTAATTAAACATCTTAATCAGCCCTTAGAACTAATTAACCCAACCCTAAGCAAGTTTAGGCACTAAATAGGGATTAGAGGCTAAACTCACCCGTTAAGCGGGCCGGCGACACGGACGCGACGGCGGCGATGAACCCGACACCCAGGGACCTCTACCACGACGATCCAAGGTGATCCCGGGCTCAACACAGCAGCAACAGCCCCGGAATCCCTCTGCAACTCTGGAAACTGCACTGCACAGGAGGAAAGTTGCTGACCGGAGGAAAACGGGCTGCCGGAGCTCCGGCGAGCGGCGGGCCAGCGACCAACGGCACCTGGGGGTCGAGGGGGAACCACTTGTGGCTGGTATGGGCGGTGGTTCGGTCGGAAAGGAAGAAAAACAGGTGAAAAGGCGGAACAAAGTTGCTGCAGGCGGAACAGTGACGGTCCGGCGAGCAGCAACTTCCGGCGGCCATACAGGACGGTCGGAGACTCCGTTCGGCGAACGGCCGACGCCATCTGAACGGTTTTCGTCTTCTGAACACAACGGCGGGTGGCACGGGCCGAGATTCAAACGGGAAGGCAATGAACAACTCGATTTTCAGTGAAAGGTCAGAACTGAAAACTGAAGGAAGGAAGGAAAACTAGGGAGAGAAGGGTGTGCGGTTTGGGGAAGATGAAGAGGAGAGAGAGTGAAGTGAAGGCTGAAGGATAAACCTTATCCAAGCCATCAAGGCTTGCCCCACTTGCCAAACAATGACCTCATCCTCTCTTTCTTCTTTTTGACTTTTCTTCAAAATATCCAAGGGCATTTTGGTCATTTCCACCTTGCACATTTCCCAATCTGTCCTTGGGCTGAAAATGGAGGACGGGCCTAGGAAACGGGCCGGAAAATGAATAGGAACGGGCTCGGGAATTTGTTGGGCTCGAATTGGCTCACGTTTAGGCAACGGGCTCGGGAGGGTTAACGATCGGTTTGGCCCAACGGCTCACTCGTTGTCTCGGTCTTCCACGGTGGCCATCCCACCTTGGGCGTGAGGCCCTCACTGTTCTTGCCCGGCCCACGTCCTCATAGGCTCGGTTCCTCGGTCCGTAAATCCCTTTCCCAAAACTCGGCTCAACCGACACCGTCGACTATCAAGGAAGCATCGTCCAAAAGTCCGTCTCGGACGTTCCCGAAAATTCGAAGTCCAATCTTGGATTCTCATGCCTTGCCAATTTTGCCCAAATGTCATTTTGGTATAATTCGGGACCGACGGGCGGCTTCGAGGATTCACGCGTAACCGACTCGTGCCAAACCACGTTCAAGACTTCTCGACACATGGACGTCCCTGACGACATGAAATTGCGAAGGATAGATTCTTATTTCAAAGTACACGATTATCAAGGATCGACATAGGGCCGTTCGCGGGTTCAATAATAGTAGACGGAATCACCCGCCGTCCCATTATTTCTGTCCGCAAATCGACTTCTATTCGTGCTTGAAATCGGCCCGCATGACTACGGGATCGTCCTACGCAAGTCTCACGGTCGAGTCGTTTTTCCTGTGTCAAGTTCTTTAGTCGCACGAGTTTCGTCCTCGCAGCCTTCCCCTCAAGGTCAGTATCTCGGAAATGATTGGGTCCGAGTGGAATCAACCGACAATGCATTGGCGAAATTCACGTTCACTCATCCCTAGAAGGGCTCGAATTTCAGGACGTCACATCGCTCTTGTGCAAAATGCAAAGAGGATGATGAGAATTACTGCCCTGAGATGATCTGGACCTATGGTGTAAAGTACTATGATGGAACTACCACCTATGGTGGCTATTCGGACATCATGGTATCGACGAGCACTTCGTGATTAAAATTCCCGACAACTTGCCTCTTGATGGTGGTGCTCCTCTCCTTTGTGCTGGGATCACCTGTCTATAGTCCATTGAAGTACTATGGGCTTGATAAGGCTGGAATGCATTTAGGCGTGGTTGGGCTTGGTGGGCTTGGGCATATGGCTGTAAAGTTTGCTAAGGCCATGGGCCTCAAAGTGACCGTCATCAGTACCTCACCTAATAAAAAGAAGGAAGCTATGGACCATTTGGGAGCCGATGCATTCTTGATTAGCCGTAACACAAAAGAGATGGAAGTAAGTTATAGTCACAACAAATTATATTCTTTGATGATGTATAGGGATAATGTTAACATAATGTAGATTTATGTTATTATTTTTTATTAACTGCAGCTTGCGATGGGTACAATGGATGGTATTATTGACACTGTCTCGCCTGTGCATGCTCTTATGCCTTTGATTGGTCTCTTGAAAACTAATGGAAAGCTCGTCATGGTTGGCGCACCCGAGAAGCCACTTGAGCTAGATGCTTTCCCACTCCTCTTGGGTAAGTCCTAAAAGTCTTTTGAGTTGTATAGTGCTTCTTAGAAAAAAACTACTCGCATAATCGGTGTTTATAGATGAAATGCTTTTAGTTTCAATAGAAGATTCATTTTGAGTTTCACGAATGCAAAAAATAGTAACAAACAAGACCAATGACAGGTAGAAAGATGGTGGGAGGAAGTAACACCGGAGGGCTGAAAGAGACACAAGAGATGATTGATTTTGCAGCGAAACACAATATAGTAGCGGATATTGAAGTTATTCCTATGGATTATGTGAACACTGCCATGGAGTGTCTATTGAAAGCAGATGTCAAGTATCGATTTGTCATTGACATTGCTAATTCATTGAAGCCTTTCTGATGAAGATTCCAGTGGATCACTACTTGGCTGAACGTAGAACCGATCTTGTCATTTGAAAATCGTGTTTTGCAGCTATGATCTTCCTTCTACTAAGTATGGTGAAGTTACTTCATTTTCCCTTTGGAATAATGTTGACTACTTTGTATAGATAGCAGCCTTGTTTTAGGTTGTTATCCTTGAAAAGTATGCAATCCACATAATCGCGAGAGTTCCTTCATGTGTTGTAAGTGAATCATGCACTCAAAGCAAATACCCTTCCTCAACAATCTTTTTCTGACTGTAAAAGAAGAAAATTTAACTATACAACTTGATCGCGTTACGGGAAGTTTCAAGATTCAATATCAAATTTGATGATACGAGTTAAAGAATAAATAGTGTACTTAAATAATAGCTGGTCATTTTTGAGGCCATGATAGGGTCCTATATTTTTCATACGGGCAACTAGAAACACATTGACTGGAGAACAATTCAAAGATTTTGGGAAGTAGATTTAAGTAGACCTGAGAAAAAGGAACTTGAACCTGATAATCCACCCAAACCCGCTTTGCAAATAGGGTAGGGCCAGTCTTTTTCCAACGCACAAGATAACCAAGTCAACGTGCCTTGACCTCTAAATTTCCAAGTTGGGTTGGGTCGAGTCAACCTGTTTTAACCCTCTTTGACCCGACATGAAAATAAGCTTTTATCTTTTTCTCTTTGAATCATTATTGAAAATTTGAAACATTCAAAGTAACACAATATCCCATCTTTTTAGTCATGGAACAAGTATAAAATTTCTATGATTCCACATTATAAAGCGGTGAATGGAATGAATTTGAACAACACAAACATAATGAGATTCCTCTCCTACATTTGTTCATGACAAAATTCTTGTTAGGAGCTTAAAAGCCCACTAACTTAAATAAAAACTTGTAGATCATTGCATTACTTGAATCACCATAATGATAGTTGAAAATTGAAAATAGTTAAAATTATACAATGTTTGATATTGTTAGCTAATATATATGTAATATCCTGGAGAAAAATAAATAAATTAGATAATGTCAAAGGAGAGTCTCTTTTTTGGTCGGAAGCTTAAATTGGACACCATCGTGTTAAATGTCAGAGCTTTATTAGCATAAATTATTGTTTTTCTTTATCAGTCAAAAAAAGTACCTGTTTCCCTTGGAAGATACTCTTCGGGGTTAACCTTTTTATGATTTTTAAACATAATTTTTATTCGATTTAATAATCTATTTAATAATAGTCATTTTAAATTTTTTTCCCATTTATGTTTAATTTCTTATTATAATGTATCGAGCAAATTACTTATGCAGTTATTTACAAAACTATCATAACTTCGTGGTCATCACACAAGTTTTCAATCTATTTAGTCATCAAAGATATTTTTCTTAGAATTTTCAGCACCTAAAAAGTGGGACTTATTTTCCGAAGAACAAAAATAGGGTAAAAAAAGCGTTCTTGTAATTTGAATGGGAGCATATATGGGTTGGTCAAATGTTATTTATTTAGAACGATTCATTTTACTACTTAGACTCGAACACGGATTATGATCCACAACAACCTAAAACCTTTTGATTGCCCGGTCTACATTTAATCATACAACTTAGAAATGACATAATCAAATAATTATTTCACGTTAAAATCAAAGTGCGAGAACTTTGATTCAAACATGTAGATTTTATATTCCCTGATTTTTTCATCACAATTCACTTTAATTTTTTTGGCTAAACTTTAGGATCCGAATTGCCGGCTTTACAACACGATAAATCACCAAGTAGGACTTTTTTTCACCTAAAAAGAACACGGAATCCAAAAATCCAAGGCAAGCTTGAACCTGCCTGACTAAATTCAATTTGGGACACTTATATCTATTACTGTTACTAAAATACTTGTACTTTTCAATGTAATGCAAGGATGTACGTTATTTGCAAGGAAAGATACAGTCTTCCCCACGTTGCTAAACTTAGGTTATTCTTCCTTTTGGAGTGACAATGTACCATACACGTATAAAACAAAAAAAGACGTATTATGCTCAGTGTAGAAATACTTTAACATTTTATTTATTATCTACGTTTTCGTTGATCAATAAGTGATATAATAATTTAAATATCCCATATATACCAAAGATATGATTATATCATGCAATATTCATACAAATAGATATAATATCCTCTAGATTAATTATTAGATTGTATGAAACAATAACAAAATTCGACTATCAAATCGATAATTTTCATTAAATAATTATGGTCAAAATAGGTAATTCTTCGTCTACTTATAAGTAAAACAATAATTTATATTAGGGTGTATAAGAAAAACCGCCAAAATCAAGAATTGCTCGGACCGGTTTGGTCTATTTTTAAGAGAGTTGATCGAGGTTCTTAGTTCTTAAAAATGGAATCGGTGTCCGGATGGTTTAGTTCCCAATTCCAAAAGGAAATGGAACGGATCGACTAAATATGCGTATTTTTTATTACTTCAAAAAAACTTAATAAAATATAAATAAAATACTACCTCGTTCAATTGTATCACAAGTTATGGAACAATAACTCTGTCACGCCCCGACTCTCGAGCTCGCGGCAACCCCATTACCTTGGTCGATTGAAAGCGACGTCCCAGGACCCATCCATGACCATTCTTTTTAATCTTTCGTTAAGCGCAAGCGGAAGACGAACCATCCCCAGACAAACAAACAATCAAACAGGGATAGAGGGATGAATAGCAAGAGCAACATCAACTACTCATTTATACATCTTTAATGGATTAACCAACGGAGGATCGTTTTCCAAATTAGAAGCCCGACAAAAAGGGCCGATCCATCCTCTAAGCCAAACCAAAAAGAACTAGGCTAATCCAACAGTACACAAAGAACCCTCGGGTTCAACACCACGGTCACTCAAACCCATCGGACTCAGTCTCTGTCGAGTCGATCACTGAAGGAGCGGGGCAGGATCCTCCATTGCGGGTACGCCATTCTAAGGACCTGAAAATGTTTACCACGACGGGTTAAGATAAAATCTCAGCGAGTTCTTCCCCTAAGCCCCGGTTAGTACGCCAACTCAACCCGGGGTATCTCTCCGTAACCACCCTCACTCAACCCACAAAGACAAAGACAACCCGCAATCAAACAACCACCGGGGTCAATCAATAAACACCATTCGGTTCGCATGCAACCTTACCGGTATGCCATACCCTGCACGTTAAATCTCAGCACAATACACGCAATCAAGGCACATGGCCGTTAGATGACACAATTCATCAATCACATGCGAGTCGCACCACAAGCGATCTCACCTGGCCATTGCCACACCCTGCACGACTGTCAACTCATGCGTGCGTACCACAAATCATCACGACATCAAGAGCATGCGAATAATCAGAGCATTTCACACAACTTTCTCATGTCTCACATCCACACATATGCTCCGATTATTACGACCCCCTAGGCCATGGCACAACTCTCGGGTTGGCGGTCTACTGGTCCGAAACCAGGCATCGTCCTCCCCCGTGAGGCACGGCTACGTCATGGGCCTCCCCCTAGACGGCATTCCCGAAGGAGCATAGGCCCGGCCTCAACCGCGACTCCGCATCGACCACCTGTCGGGCGACCCAATGGTCACGGCACAACCCCAATGGGGATTGGCGGTCATCCGGCTCAACTAGGGCTATCAACTTTAATCTGACCATGCAACACATCAGCAAACAGTTCATTCTTGTCTTTGCTTTTGCTTGGTCGTGAATGCAACATCGCTCATGCACTCATGCTCATGCGACATGCCATCTTAGATAACCCACGCATTATGTCATGCGGTATCACTCGACAATTTCCAAAAATCAATTCAACCAACACTCAATCACGCATTTCATCAATATTCACGAGCATAATTAACAATCGGCACTCCAATTAATCACAACAATCAAGAGCACATCAAAATAAGACTAAATTTAGCTTCGGATGAACAAAGTCTTAGTGAACAAGTAATTCGTGAACGAATCAAGTGAACAGTGATTAGTGAACGATAATTTGTGAACAGTGATTTTTCCGAAATTCAATTAATTAAAACATTTAATCCAGAAATTAAACAAAACATTAATTAAAACAATTAATCAATTCAATTAAATCAAATCATGCTTAATTAATCACAAAAATCACATAACCCTCATTTAAGCAATAATTAAGCACAATTAGCAAAATTAAGCTAATCTAATCCTAACCATCTATCTAACCACCTGTCTTAGGGCTAATACAATTTAATTAAACATCCTAATCCAACCTTACCACTAATTAACCCAACCCTAAGCAAGTTTAGGCACTAAATAGGGATTAGGAGCTAAACTCACCCGTTAAGCGGGCCGGCGACACGGACGCGGCGGCGGCGACGAACCCGACACCCGGGGACCTCTACCACGACAATCCAAGGCGGTCCCGGGGCTGAGAACAGCAGCAACAAACTCGAAATCCCTCTGCAACTCTGAAAAACTGACTGCACAGGAGGAAAGTCGCTGACCGGAGGAAAACGGGCTGCTCGGAGCTCCGGCGAGCGGCGAGCCAGCGACCAACGGCACCTGGGGTCGAGGGGGAACCACTTGTGGCTGGGATGGGCGGTGGTTTAGTCGAAAATGGAGAGAAACGGAAGAAAAGGCGGAGCTGTGCAGGGGACGACGCTACAGTGACGGACGGAGGACCGGTGACTTCTGGCCGCCGTACGGGTCGGACGGCAGCTCCGTTCGGCGATCGGCCGCCGTGAACAGTACGGAATTTCTGTGCTGAACATTTTGATAGGTGGCACGGCCCGAGATTCCACCGGGAAGGCAACGAACAACTCAAATTTCGGTGAGAGGTCCAAAGCAGAAACTGCAGAAATTGCAAGGAGAAGCAAGGGGAAGAGGGCTGCGATTTTGGAGAAGATGAAGAGGAGAGAGAGAGTGAAGTGAAGGCTGAAGGATAAGCCTTATCAAGGCCATCAATGCTTGCCCCACTTGCCAAACAATTGACCTCATCTTCTCTCTCTTCCTTTTGGCTTTTCTTCAAAATATCCAAGGGCATTTTGGTCATTTCCACCTTGCACATTTCCCAATCTGCCCTTGGGCTGAAAAATGAAGGGCGGGCCTAGGAAAAAGGCCGGAAAATTAATAGGAATGGGCTCGGGAATTTGTTGGGCTCGAAACGGCTTAAGATCAGACAACGGGCTCGGGAGGGTAAATTGTCGGTTTGGTCCAACGGACTTGCTCGTTGTCTCGGTCTTCCACGGTGGCCGTCCCACCTTGGGCGTAAGGCCCTCACTGTTTTTGCCCGGCCCACGTCCTCATAGGCTCGGGTTCTCGGTCCAAAAGTCCATTTTCCAATTACTCGCTCGGCCGGCAGATCGTCGGCCCGACTAAGAAGCATCGTCCAAAAGTCCTTCTCGAACGTTCCCGAAAATTCGAAGTCCAATATTGGATTCTCGTACCATGTCAATTTCGCCCGAATGCCATTTTGGTACTACTCGGATCGACGGGCGGCTTTGAGGATTCACGCGTAACCGACTCGTGCCAATTCACGTTCAAGACTTCTCGACACATGGACGTCCTTGATCGCATGAAATTGCGAAGGATCGATTCTTATTTCAAAGTACACGATTACCAAGATCGACATAGGGTCGTTCGCGGGCTCGATAACAGTAAACGGAATCACCCGTCGTCCCATTATACTTTGTCCGCGAATCGACTTCTATTCGTCCCTGGAATCGGCCTGCATGACTACAGGATCGTCCTTACGCAAGTCTCACGGTCGAGTCGTTTTCCCAGGTCAAGTTCTTTAGTCGCACGAGTTCTATCCTCATTAGCCTTTCCCCTCAAGGTCGGTATCTCGGGAGTGATCGGTCCGAGTGAGATCAACCAACAATGCATCGACGAAATTCACGTTCATTCCTTCCTCAAAAGGGCTCGAATTTCAGGATGTTACAAACTCTTCACTCATCATTACCCTCTCTCGTTGTGCATAATCGCTCTTTATTGGGAAAAGAACCAGACTAGACTGGAATCGACTATTCGGTTTTGCTCCCAATCCAAGGACCAAATGGTCTGGTCCTCGATTAGGAATCGATCGTCACTAATTTATATCCGTTCTTATTGCATCGGGCCGGCCCACCTTCCTGCCCGGACGGGATTGCAAATTTTATGTCAAAAAAGAAAGAAAAGGCCAAAAGAAAAGAAAAAAAGAAAAAGAAAAAGCAAGAGACGACGCCATGGTACACGTCGAGATTTTCTGTGTTCCGACGGTTGTTTCGGACCCTCGGAGCAAACGGTGTCCTGTCGGCAGAGAGAGCGACTCCGACTCGAATTGAACGCGTGGGGAAAACGTATAAAGCAGACGCGCTGCCGTCACCTGAGCGCCTCAACCCTCTTCGCAGCGATGGAGAACGGTGACGTCCCAGAGGACGCGAATGAACGTAACTCTCTTTCCCCCTCTCTCCACGAATTCTTCAGTGGAAGCATTTGATCGATCGATCGATCGATTGATGATTGAATTATCCGGAGTTCCAGTTCTTGGGGTTGTGGAAAACATGAGTGGCTTGGCTCAGCCCTTGAGTGATTTCCGCTTCGCAAAGATCACAGAAACGAGCCAACAGAATGATGTCACCGAGTGGGCATTGCAATATATGAGAGACAAGGCACCGGAGTTGCTGAATTTAATTGCTTTGAGTGAAGTGTTTGACAGTAGCGGCGGTGGTGCAGCGAAAATGTGCAGGGAGATGGGGGTACCTTTTCTTGGTATGGTACCGCTGGACCCTCAACTTTGCCGGGCAGCTGAAGAAGGTAGATCGTGTTTTGTGGATCAGCGATGCACGGTTAGCGCACCAGCCTTGAAGAGTATCATAGAGAAATTGTTGCAGAACTAGGGTCTTTCCCAAATGGCCATGGAGAATGGCGCATAGGGGACGGGCTTTGTTCTCCTGATGGGACATCTTGTGTCAACCTTTTGTTTTTGTTTTTTCTTTTTCCACTTCACCTCTTTGTGATCATGTGGAGAACTGTGAAGTGGTACATATTTTATGTTTTTCTTGCCTATCTGTTTTTTGTGATTTGATAGTTTTCTGAATTGTTAATTTGGTGACATGAATGTTAGACAAAAGTCATATGATCCGAATTTTGGGTTCATATTTGTAGTTTGGGTTCGCTAGAAATTATTAGTACCTAATTGGATTGGATCCTTCAACCTCAAAAAACATGATGTGATACATATCCTTTTGAGGTCCGATTTTGAGGAAAGTCAATCTTCAAATTCTAATTTCAGAGTTGAGGATTGAGGATTGAGAACATATATGATCATTGGCATCTTTTTTACAAGTTATGCTAGATAACAATGCACATTTTAAAGTGACAATTCAAAACTGCAGAAACCCAAACCACAAAATATCGTTCACTAACAAAGGTGTCTTGTTATGTGTTCTGCCCTTAATAAGAATTTTCGGTCAGAATTATGTGTTCTGCCCTTAAAATATGTCATGTGCTATGTAATTGCAGAGACAACATCCCCTTTTACTTTGTTAGTTCTCAATCTTTATCTCAATTCGATTCTTCAATTCCAATAATAGATCTGTTCACTGTTTTTTTCTGTTCTTAACAGAATCCAATATGTACTTAAACAATTTAACCATTATACAGGAAAAAAAATTTAAAAAGTAGAAAGGAAAAAAATGGCGCTACTCATTTGTGTGCGGTGACAACCAAGGAAACAAGAATATGTCAATTCTAGCTAGTCAAGCATGTTTGAGATTGGTAGTGATTACCTTGCATAGATTAAGAGGTCAGCTGACAGATGAATGCTTGCTAGTGTGAGGAATATAATGCTCATCCTTTCAATCTCCCCACGTGTGTATGAAAGTGTAAGAGAAACTTTTTCATAATTTTTGCCTATTTATGCAAAATTCCTAAGGAAAGACATAGCATTACCAAACCGACATTTTGAGGAAAGTGAAACGAAATAGAATATCTCTGAGGACACGGTGTAATTAAGCAAGTAAATTCATATTGCTTTGATGAATTTGCTCCTTTTTTCACTTGAATTTGATGCAAGGACTGCATATTAACAGTTGCAATTGAGCCTGTAGTAGTGTGTTACAACCCAAGCATAAGCTTTAAGCCCTTGTACATTAAAACCTTGAATTATGGGTAAGCCTGATAAGCTGGGCATTTGATACTACTATCTTGTTTGGTCGGGTTCATCTGTCTAGCGAACGCTTTGCCCTTCTTTATGAGGCATATCACCAATAGACATTGTGCAATATCACCAATTTTAGAAGCCATTACTCTGTCTCTCTCAACCCTTTGATCAGAGTGCTCGATCAATTTCAACAATCAACCCATCGTCCTCGTTGCTCTCGTTTGTCTCTTGTGCTCCAACCAGAATGCAGTTACCGAATATGCACTTCACTTTTGATATTTAGTTGATTCCACCCATACATCTTCCTTTGATCAAGCAATGAGTGATTGCCACAACTACAAGCTTACGCCATCATCTCTTGTCTATTGTATATTGATATCATCTCTAATGGAATGGCTATGTTTTTGTAGAGGCAAAGAGCATGACAGATGAAGAAACGCCAAAAAGCATTTGAGCTTTATAGTTATGGTCTCATTCCCCACAGGTCCACAACATTGATAGATAAGAGTTTAAAATGTTATAATGCCTCAAGTAGGATGACTTCTCTTTTGGTCCCAATAAGGATTAATAGGGGAAATATAGCTGAAAGAAGTGCACACTTGTATCGTCAATCTTCTGCAACACATGAGCCTATCATTTGACTTAGCAATTATGACTGGCCAATTCTGTCTCATCCTGACATAAAGGAATATGTTCCTTGGTAATTGTGCAGTTTGAAGCATCAAATGCAATGACTTCCACAACCTGAAGCAATAAGTGATCTACTTGAATTGACGAATGAAGTTAAGCAAAATACACTTAGCTGTTGCAGAACATGGAAGAAAGATTGGATTCTCATTTCCAGAACCTATTTTTTATTGCACATTTGTATAACTGAAAACAAGAGTGAAATAATGAACAAAGAAAGAGGTTCAGGTTCATGTTTTTACAGCTGTAATCCATGTCTTCCCATACTTTCTCCTAATTGAAAGCCTTATAAAGCTATGGCAAACTTAGAAAGCGCACTCAGCAATTTTTTGCATAATTCTCCAACAAACATAGAGACTCTTGCTGTTGGGTCATTGCACAGGAGATCAAGTCAGCGGCGCTTGATCCATTAAACAGAAAACTTTGATGCATCGCAAGCCTTCAACCAATTTTAATCAACTCCAGGACAACATAGATTCGCAAGCAGGCAATCGCCCCAGGCAGTGGACTGTACCAACACAAAAAGGGGTTGCTGTTATACTCCAGGAAACAAGGTCTCAGAAGCATCATTGTACATGAACCTCTACTCACAGTCACTGTCCCACTCACCCGGC
Organism: Corymbia calophylla; assembly: GCA_014182845.1. Lineage (NCBI taxonomy): Eukaryota > Viridiplantae > Streptophyta > Magnoliopsida > Myrtales > Myrtaceae > Corymbia > Corymbia calophylla. The sequence goes on along the minus strand of CM024696.1, from coordinate 13,833,909 downwards.
TATTGCTACTTCAACAACAGTGGTTTATTCATTTGTCAGGATCCATGTGAGCATCATGACTCCTTGTTTAATGTTTTTTATTTAGAGCATGCACGACGATTCTTTTTTTGCATGCAGCCTGGGACACTTTCCAATATCTAGCCTCTTAGATATGATGTTGCTTCAGAGAATTTTACACTTTCCAATGTTAGCCTCTTAGCGATGTTTTAAATAATTGTGGAAAAAAAAGGGCTCCGACAACACCAAGTGGACCAGCAACAGCCCCGAGCAGAAAGAGAGGGCAACTTTCGTGCAACCGGTCGAACAAGTGGGAAGAGACGCCGACGCATGGCGGCTGGTTCATTTCGCTCACCTAGTACGTCATCTACGCCTCTTCTTGTACTGTGTTTCGTTCGACCCCTAAATATATGCCGAGGCATACTGTCCGGTTCTGTTTGCTCACATAGTACGTCATCACCGTCTCTTCCTGTCTGGTTCAAGAAAATATTCAGTAGTTTGCTCTCACCACGTCATCAGCTAATGTGACGAGCATTTTTTGCTCTCATCCAATAATAGCTCTACACGTATTCGATGACGTGGAATTAAAAAAAAAAAAAAACTGAAAACTTCATTTCTCTCACTTCCTCCACCATGACAGCCACCGCACTAGCACGATCGTCGCCGTCGCTCAAGCCGCCGCAACCTCCATCCTCGAGTCCTCCGCGTTGGCCATGGACGAGATTTGGAGCTTGCTATCAATGCTCGCAGCCATGGACGATTCGCAGTGACTAGATCTGTGAATGAGGCACCTCAGAGCCATGGACAAGCAAGCGGCCATGGATGATGGAGGACCCCTTGCAGTGCTGCTAGTGGTCGACCCCAGTAGCCTCTCCGGCTCCCCTTTTTTTCTGTTTTTTTGCCAACCTCCAGATTTGACATCGCGTCCTTCGTCCATGGGTGCCATCAACTCCATTGGCGTCGCTCTCCAGATCGCCAGATCTGGCCATCCGTGGTCGAACGTGTTCAGGCATCAAGCTCCGCCTTTTTCTGTTTTTCTCCAACCTCCAGATCTAGCACCACGTCCTTCGGCCATGGCTTCGATGGCGTCGCTCTCCAAATCTCCAGATCCAGCGAACCGTGGTCGAACGCGTTCAGACATGGAGGAAAACGAACAATGGAAGACGAAGTTGAAGACAAACAAATGCACAAAGGAAGGCAAATCCAAAGACGAACAACGGAAGACGAAGCCGAAGACCAGATCTGGAGGCATGGTGACGGCGGGATGACAAAGCGACCAGATCTGGCCAAAGGCCAAAGGAGAAGACAAACATATGCTCGGAGGAAGGCGAAGACGAATAGAGGAAGACGAAGACATTGGAGGGAGTGACTCGGTTTGGATGCACAGTTGGCTTGGACACGGCGCCAAGCTTAAAAAGTTAAAAACTGCAATGGCATATGTATAATAGATTTCAGATTTTTTGGTAATTAACCCCAAGCTTATAAGACATTTGCTAGGTTAAATCTTCAAGAACTAATACTTAATAAAGAATTCGAGTGATCAAAAAGCTATTTTGGAACTACACTCAAATCAATATGATCTGATATGGTGTCTAAGTAGAGTTGAACAACCCTTGCTTATCAAGAAAATCCAAGCCTAATTGAGTTTCTTTTCAAATTTAAGAGTGGCCCATTGTAACAGAATTCGAATTGAATCGCTGATGAACCTTATTTTATGCATCAGTTGTTGAACAACTTGGAAGAATCCATCCAAATTATTTCACTAATGAACCCTATTTTATGCATTAGGTGTTAAAAAAAACTGCATTATGAACATTGACTGGCTGGAGTGATGTTGCCACGTTCTGATTGACCAATTCTAGCAAACCCCATTTTCTTGTCTTCTTGTTTGTATCACATTCTTATTTCCTTGGTATTGTCGCAAACATATAAAATAATATAGAGCCATCCACAATTGAAAGGCTTCTGTACAATATCCTCGAAATGTGTGTCATTGGACAGACCGTTATTGCCAAAGTCATCTTTAATAATATAAAATAATATAGAGCCATCCACAATTGAATGGCTTCTGTACAATATCCTCGAAATGTGTGTCATTGGATGGCCCGCTATTGCCAAAGTCATCTTTAATCACATGATTGAGCGTTGTTTGCTTTCTTATTCAATATATGAGATACTTAAAAAATCAAGGGTATCGAATGCTTACAAAATTATTTCATCCCTATTTTCCTTAAAAAGGAAATTGACAGGTATAATGAATATTAATGAAAGGATTAACAACTAAAATATGCTATCTAATAAAAGAGTTCCCCTTCTTTTAGATGATGTCGACAAAAAGAGTCATATTGATGCACTAGTGAGTACACATGAATGGTTGGGTACAGAAACCAAATGCGCTTGTTGTGACATCAGCTAATGTCCAGCTAAATTTGAAAAATGACCCAAATTATTTAATTTCAAATGAAAAGAAGTGGAGCAAGTTCTTTACCTTTCACTTTCTTTATCCCTTTATGATGCATATCTAAAAGCATTCACCAATGGAGTTGAGAGCCGCATCTTTGAAAAAATTCATCTAAATGAGAGAATTTTCATACTTGCAAGAATAATGTCTTCTGTTAATTAAAGTCTACAAGCTTAGACCCTTGTGCTAATGCTTTTTTTAAGATTTGGACTTCATGCAATGCGAACAAATGTTTGCAAAAATGTGCAACGATGCTGATATAGGATTTCCCAAATATATTGATTGATTACATGGGGGCTGTCAACCACCGCAATTAGGACAACAAAAAAATAATTAAGGAAGCATCTTGAAATCACTCATAGAATGTTATTTTATGTATTAGGTGTTTAAAAACTTCGAAGAATTCATTCATAGCATCTTGGAATCACTGATGAACCTTACTTTATGCATTAGGTGTTGAAAAATTTGGAAGAATCCTCCACATAATTGCACTGATGAACCTTATTTTATGCATTACGTGTAAAAGAAAAACCGTGTTATCAACTTTGACAAGTTAGAGTGATGTTGCCCTGTTTACATATGAGTGTGTATTTATCTTTCTGTATCTATATGTCAACCGACCCAAAACAAAGACCCAAAAACGAAGAAGACTGTCCTAATATTTTTATTCATTACATGGGGAGCTATCAACTACCAGGAGTAGGATAGCAGAGAAATCAGAGAAGCATCTTGGCATTGCTGATGAACCCTATTTAATGCATTAGCTGTTGAAAAACTTGGAAGAATCCCTTCATATTATTTCACTAATGAACCTTCTTTTAAGAAAAGCGGAACGGATTGATCTTAGTTCAAATTCTTCATAAGTCCACGTTGAACCTTTGCATTCCGAACCACATTTTTCTGGTAGAGGTCCTTATTCATTAAACTTGGTGCGAAAGCTCATTCATCTGCAAATGCCCCATATTACAATCAAGAAATCCGATCCCAAGCTCTGACATCAATTGTTGAAGTATAATCCGTGGAAATGATAGGATTTTGTAATTTATATAAATTGAAAATACTAGAGAAATAACAATGAATAATAAAGATACAATATATTTACGTGGTTCGATCTAAGTGTCGATATCTATATCTACGGGGAGAGTCGGTCACAAATAATTCACTATAATTAGAGAATCATAATTATAATCGCTCATACGCTCGAGTGTTTCTTCCACCTAAATTTAAGCATAAATCTAAAGTTCAAACTCACAGCACTAAATCACCAGGTATTCAAGCTTCAACAATCTGCTTATGTATGTAAGAAAAATAAAAACTTTGTTCTTTCTTCTATGCTTCATCCGGCGGCCGCAACTTCTCGACTTGGCGACAGCCCTACACTCGTTGAAGAAGATCGTCGTTCGAAATCCGAAGCAGAGAAGGAATCCCTTGCATCCTTCACCCCACAAAGACGTTTTTGCCTCCTCAATTTCAATAAATATAAATTATAGAATATATGAGCCCATATTTTGTCTTTTAGTGGCAAACACTTTAATAGAGAAATCCTAATATGTGTGGGGAAATTTTTTTCAACAAATTTGATTTTGATATCCTAAATCAAACTCCAGATATTAATTTAATAACAATCAAAATCAAACATGCATTTGAGAACATCAAAACAACGGTGAAGTGGATCCCAACTGATCCTTGCTCATCAATTAAAAATGTGTGGAAGTCTTATCAACAAGGCAAAAGCCTCCTTCAGCAAGCATATGCTTTAGTCAGAATTGTACAAGAATGCACCGTCAGCTGCAAGTCCAGATTCATTATATTTCCACCGTCTGTGCTTCTTGTTCTCTGTTCCCTTTGCGGTATCCATTAATCGAAGCTTTCTTTCATCATTCTAAGCAGCCTACGAGCATTATCCAGCGCCCCAAATCTACAGTGACCGTGAATTAGAGAATTACACATGACGAGGGATGGAGGGAGCTAGTGATCCCAAAAGCGTTTTCCGAAATGATATTATGAATATCACAACTCCTCTCGTTTCAAAAGTCATGTCCAATGTATTCCTTTAATTTTGGAAAAATTTATCATATTCACATTTTAGGCGATTTTCTTACAAAGAAATATTTTAAAATTCATCCTTTTGGATTTTGACGAATTTCCTATCTCCTACTGGAAATTTTTTAAGGTGTAGAGTTTTAAATTTAAAAATAAGTTTTAAAAAAAAAGGATATGGGTATAACGTGGCAGAAGTTGGCCCGTGATAGGCTGGGCTAAACTTTCATCATTAATTAATTTGCATAGTGACGTTTTAAATAATTGTGGAAAAAAAAGGGCTCCGACAGCACCAACCGGACCAACTTTCTGCTTCGGGGAACTTTCGTGCAACGGTTCACTGGTCGAACAAGTGGGAAGAGACGCTGACGCACGGCGGTCGGTTCATTTCGCTCACCTAGTACGTCATCCCCGCTCTTTCTATACTGTGTTTCGTTCGACCCCTAAATATATGCCGACGCACACTGTCCGGTTCGATTCACTCACTAAGTACATCATCACCGCCTCACTGTCCGGTTCGATTCGCTCACTAAGTACGTCATCACCGCCTCTTCCTGCCTGATTCCGTAACATCCTGGGTCCGTCACTGTACACATATTGCCCGCTTTGGACCTCACTCGGTCTTCACGGTTTTGTTCATGTGGACTTCGCCTAGAAAACACATATGTACAAGTAGATAATCCATATGCTTATAAGCTAGTCTAGCTCCTTAGGTGATGTGAGACAAGAGACGCGCCCCTCCCAACGCAAGTCCGAGGACCGAGGCGTGGATGCACCACCATCCCTCCTCCCTACGCACCGCTGCCTGGGCCGTCACATTTATCATTCTTATAAATTTTCACGGCTCAACAATGCAAAAATCGGACTTCGCAGCTTAATATTTCCAATATTCCAAATTTGAGCCATAAATAAGAAAAATGCTTTGGTTGGAGTAATGAAAGGCGCGTGTACACACCGAGCATTGTGTAAAATAGTCGAGTTGACTTTGCGAGACTCCCACGGTATGCACATGCGAAACTCCTCTTTTTCTTTCTTTTTCTTCTTTTTTCCCTCTCTTCCCTTTTCTCTCTTTTTCTTTCTCCCGAACTGGTTCAGCTTCTGTAAGTGGAAAGTGAACCCCACTTATTCTCTCTCCTTCTCCTCTTTTTGACTTTTCAACTCTTCTTTTCTTTTCTTTTTCTTTTTTTAAACCCAAGTGGGGCCCATCAATCCAAAAATGGCTTAAATATTACATATCTGGTTCGGTCACTAAGTACGTCATCACCACCACTTCTGGCATCTCCTCAAGCCCTATATATAACAACGCTTCTCCCTCCCCTCTCATCAGCTTTATCTTCGCATCTCAAAACACACAGAAAACGTAGTTCTCTTCCGGTTTAGTTTGAAGCCGTGCTCGTGAGCTCAGAGAAATGGCAATTTCACTGGAGGATGAACATCCAGTGAAGACTTTCGGATGGGCAGCCAGAGATTCTTCAGGACATCTCTCTCCCTTCAAGTTCTCAAGAAGGTAACATTCCTTGGGTTTTTTTTTTCTTTTCGTCGATTCTCATTCTGGGTATCTTCAACAGAGGGGGACATCTTTTTGTCGATATACATTGATTCTCTTTTTCATAGGGCCACCGGAGAAAAAGATGTAACTTTTAAGATATTGTATTGTGGTATATGCCATTCCGATCTCCACAATGTCAAGAACGAATGGGGAATTACTTCCTATCCTGTTGTACCCGGGTATGAGTTTTCAAAAACATCATATTTTTTTATTCTCTTACATAAGTAAAGGACATTTTTGACCCAATAATGACACAAATTGGCCATTATATGTAGGCATGAGATTGTAGGTGTGGTCACTGAAGTAGGCACCAAAGTGACAAAATTCAAAGTCGGAGACAAAGTGGGTATTGGGTGTATAGTCGGATCATGTCGCTCTTGTGCAAAATGCAAAGAGGATGATGAGAGTTACTGCCCTGAGATGATCTTGACCTATGGTGTAAAGTACTATGATGGAACTACCACCTATGGTGGCTATTCGGACATCATGGTATCAGACGAGCACTTCGTGATTAAAATTCCCGACAACTTGCCTCTTGATGGTGGTGCTCCTCTCCTTTGTGCTGGGATCACTGTCTATAGTCCATTGAAGTACTATGGGCTTGATAAGGCTGGAATGCATTTAGGCGTGGTTGGGCTTGGTGGGCTTGGGCATATGGCTGTAAAGTTTGCTAAGGCCATGGGCCTCAAAGTGACCGTCATCAGTACCTCACCTAATAAAAAGAAGGAAGCTATGGACCATTTGGGAGCCGATGCATTCTTGATTAGCCGTAACACAAAAGAGATGGAAGTAAGTTATAGTCACAACAAATTATATTCTTTGATGATGTATAGGGATAATGTTAACAGAATGTAGATTTATGTTATTATCTTTTATTAACTACAGCTTGCGATGGGTACAATGGATGGTATTATTGACACGGTCTCAGCTATGCATGCTCTTATGCCTTTGATTGGTCTCTTGAAAACTAATGGAAAGCTCGTCTTGGTTGGCGCACCTGAGAAGCCGCTTGAGCTAGATGCTTTCCCACTCCTCTTGGGTAAGTCCTAAAAGTCTTTTGAGTTGTATAGTGCTTCTTAGAAAAAAACTACTCGCATAATCAGTGTTTATAGATGAAATGCTTTTAGTTTCAATAGAAGATTCATTTTGAGTTTCACGAATGCAAAAAATAGTAACAAACAAGACCAATGACAGGTAGAAAGATGGTGGGAGGAAGTAACACCGGAGGGTTGAAAGAGACACAAGAAATGATTGATTTTGCAGCGAAACACAATATAGTAGCGGATATTGAAGTTATTCCTATGGATTATGTGAACACTGCCATGGAGCGTCTATTGAAAGCAGATGTCAAGTATCGATTTGTCATTGACATTGCTAATTCATTGAAGCCTTTCTGATGAAGATTCCTGTGGATCACTACTTGGCTGAACGTAGAACCGATCTTGTCATTTGAAAATCGTGTTTTGCAGCTATGATCTTCCTTCTACTAAGTATGGTGAAGTTACTTCATTTTCCCTTTGGAATAACGTTGACTACTTTGTATAGATAGCAACCTTGTTTTAGGTTGTTATCCTTGAAAAGTATGCAATCCACATAATCGCAAGAGTTCCTTCATGTGTTGTAAGTGAATCATGCACTCAAAGCAAATACCCTTCCTCAACAATCTTTTTCTTACTGTAAAAGAAGAAAAATTAACTATACAACTTGATCGCGTTACGGGAAGTTTCAAGATTCAATATCAAATTTGATGATTCAAGTTAAAGAATAAATAGTGTACTTAAATAATAGCTGGTCATTTTTGAGGCCATAATAGGGTCCTATATTTTTCATACGGGCAACTAGAAACACATTGACTGGAGAACAATTCAAAGATTTTGGGAAGTAGATTTAAGTAGACTTGAGAAAAAGGAACTTGAACCCGATAATCCACCCAAACCTGCTTTGCAAATAGGGTTGGGGCAGTCTTTTTCCAACGCACAAAATAACCAAGTCAACGTGCCTTGACCTCTAAATTTCCAAGTTGGGTTGGGTCGAGTCAACCTGTTTTAACCCTCTTTGACCCGACATGAAAATAAGCTTCTTTATCTTTTTCTCTTTGAATCATTATTGAAAATTTGAAACATTCAAAGTTACACAATATCCCATCTTTTTAGTCATGGAACAAGTATAAAATTTCTACGATTCCACATTATAAAGCGGTGAATGGAATGAATTTGAACAACACAAACATACTGAGATTCGTCTCCTACATTTGTTCATGACAAAATTCTTGTTAGGAGCTTAAAAGCCCACTAACTTAAATAAAAACTTGTAGATCATTGCATTACTTGAATCACCATAATGATAGTTGAAAATTGAAAATAGTTAAAATTATACAATGTTTGATATTGTTAGCTAATATATATGTAATATCCTGGAGAAAAAATAAATAAATTAGATAATGTCAAAGGAGAGTCTCTTTTTTGGTCGGAAGCTTAAATTGGACACCATCGTGTTAAATGTCAGAGCTTTATTAGCATAAATTATTGTTTTTCTTTATCAGTCAAAAAAAGTACTGTTTCCCTTGGAAGATACTCTTCGGGGTTAACCTTTTTGTGATTTTTAAACATAATTTTTATTCGATTTAATAATCTATTTAATAATAGTCATTTTAAATTTTTTCCCATTTATGCTTAATTTCTTATTATAATGTATCGAGCAAATTACTTATGCAGTTATTTACGAAACTATCATAACTTCGTGGTCATCACACAAGTTTTCAATCTATTTAGTCATCAAAGATATTTTTCTTAGAATTTTCAGCACCTAAAAAGTGGGACTTATTTTCCGAAGAACAAAAATAGGGTAAAAAAAAAAGCGTTCTTGTAATTTGAATGGGAGCATATATGGGTTGGTCAAATGTTATTTATTTAGAACGACTCATTTTACTACTTAGACTCGAACACGGATTATGATCCACAACAACCTAAAACCTTTTGATTGCCCGGTCCACATTTAATCATACAACTTAGAAATGACATAATCAAAGAATTATTTCACGTTAAAGTCAAAGTGCGAGAACTTTGATTCAAACATGTAGATTTTATATTCCCTGATTTTTTCATCACAATTCACTTTAATTTTTTTGGCTAAACTTTAGGATCCGAATTGTCGGCTTTACAACACGATAAATCACCAAGTAGGACTTTTTTTCACCTAAAAAGAACACGGAATCCAAAAATCCAAGGCAAGCTTGAACCTGCCTGACTAAATTCAGTTTGGGACACTTATATCTATTACTGTTACTAAAATACTTGTACTTTTCAATGTAATGCAAGGATGTACGTTATTTGCAAGGAAAGATACAGTCTTCCCCACGTTGCTAAACTTAGGTTATTCTTCCTTTTGGAGTGACAATGTACCATACACGTATAAAACAAAAAAACGTGTTATGCTCAGTGTAGAAATACTTTAACATTTTATTTATTATCTACGTTTTCGTTGATCAATAAGTGATATAATAATTTAAATATCCCATATATACCAAAGATATGATTATATCATGCAATATTCATACAAATTGATAAAATATCCTCTGGATTAATTATTAGATTGTATGAAATAATAAAAAAATTCGACTATCAAATCGATAATTTTCATTAAATAATTATGGTCAAAATAGGTAATTCTTTGTCTACTTAAAAGTAAAACAATAATTTATATTAGGGGTGTATAAGAAAAACCGCAAAAATCAAGAATTGCCTAGACCGGTTTGGTCTATTTTTAAGAGAGTTGATCAGGTTCCTAGTTCTCAAAAATGGAATCGGTGTCCGGATAGTTTAGTTCCCAATTCCAAAAGGAAATGGAACAGACTAACTAAATATGCGTATTTTTTATTACTTCAAAAAAACTTAATAAAATATAAATAAAATACTACCTCGTTCAATTATATCACAAGTTATGGAACAATAACTCTTCACTCATCATTACTCTCTCTCGTTGTACATAATCGCTCTTTATTAGGAAAAAAAAGTGATTGGTTCCATTGAATTAAACCAGACTAGACTGGAATCGACTATTCGGTTTGGTTCCCAATCCAAGGACCAAACGGTCTGGTCCTCGATTATCAGTTTTATCGTGAAATCGGATCAAATCATGAATCAATCGTCACCAATTTATATCCGTTCTTATTGCATCGGGCCGGCCCACCTTCCTGCCCGGACGGGATTGCAAATTTTATGTCAAAAAAGAAAGAAAAGGCCAAAAGAAAAAAAGAAAAAGCAAGAGACGACGCCATGGTACACGTCGAGATTTTCTGTGTTCCGACGATTGTTTCGGACCCTCGGAGCAAACGGTGTCCTGTCGGCAGAGAGAGCGAGTCCGACTCGAATTGAACGCGTGGGGGAAAACGTATAAAGCAGACGCGCTGCCGTCACCTGAGCGCCTCAACCCTCTTCGCAGCGATGGAGAACGGTGACGTCCCAGAGGACGCGAATGAACGTAACTCTCTTTCCCCCTCTCTCCACGAATTCTTCAGTGGAAGCATTTGATCGATCGATCGATCGATTGATGATTGAATTATCCGGAGTTCCAGTTCTTGGGGTTGTGGAAAACATGAGTGGCTTGGCTCAGCCCTTGAGTGATTTCCGCTTCGCAAAGATCACAGAAACGGGCCAACAGAATGATATCACCGAGTGGGCATTGCAATATATGAGAGAAGAGGCACCGGAGTTGCTGAATTTAATTGCTTTGAGTGAAGTGTTTGACAGTAGTGGCGGTGGTGCAGCGAAAATGTGCAGGGAGATGGGGGTACCTTTTCTTGGTAAGGTACCGCTGGACCCTCAACTTTGCCGGGCAGCTGAAGAAGGTAGATCGTGTTTTGTGGATCAGCGATGCACGGCTAGCGCACCAGCCTTGAAGAGTATCATAGAGAAATATTTGCAGAACCAGGGTCTTTCCCAAATGGCCAAGGAGAACGGCGCAAAGAGGACGGGCTTTGCTCTCCTGATGGGACATCTTGTGTCAACCTTTTGTTTTTCTTTTTTTTTTTCCACTTCACCTCTTTGTGATCATGTGGAGAACTGTGAAGTGGTACATACTTTATTTTTTTCTTGCCTATCTGTTTTTCGTGATTTGATAGTTTTCTGAATTGTTAATTTGATGACATGAATGTCGGATGAAAGTCATATGATCCGAATTTTGGGTTCATATTTGTAGTTTGGGTTCGCTAGAAATTATTAGTACCTAATTGGATTGGATCCTTCAACCTCAAAAAAACAAGATGTGAGACCTATCCTTTTGAGGTCCAATTTTGAGGAAAGTCAATCTTCAAATTCTAATTTCAGAGTTGAGGATTGAGGATTGAGAACATATACGATCATTGGCATCATTTTTACAAGTTATGCTAGATAACAATGCACATTTTAAAGTGACAATTCAAAACTGCAACAACCCAAACCACAAAATATCGTTCACTAACAAAAGTGTCTTGGTGAGTGAGTTGCAGGGTTCATGCTCCTCACCCCTGAATAAGAATTTTCGGTCAGAATTATGTGTTCTGCCCTTTAAATATGTCATGTGCTGTGTAATTGCAGAGGCAACGTCCCCTTTTACTTTGTTAGTTCTCAATCTTTACCTCGATTCAATTTTTCAATTCCAACAATTGATATGTTCACTGTTTTTTTTGTTCTTAACAGAATCCAATATGTACTTGAACAGTTCAACCATTATACAGGAAAAAAAACTAAAAAAGTAGAAAGGAAAAAAATGGCGCTACTCATTTGTGTGCAGTGACAACCAAGGAAACAAGAATATGTCAATTCTAGCTGGCCAAGCATGTTTGAGATTGGTAGTGATTACCTTGCATAGATTAAGAGGTTAGCTGACAGATGAGTGCTTGCTAGCGTGAGGAATAAAATGTCCATCCTTTCAATCTCCCCACGAGTGTATGAAAGTGTAAGAGAAACGTTTCATAATTTTTGCCTATTTATGCAAGATTCCTAAGGAAAGACATAGCATTATCAAACCGACATTCTTAATTTATGCAGCACGAAAGTGAAACGAAACAAAATATCTCTGAGGACACAGTGTAATTAAGCCAGTAAATTCATATTGCTTTGATGAATTTGCTCCTTTTTTCACTTGAATTTGATGCAAGGACTGCATATTAACTATTGCAGTCGAGCCTGTAGAAGTGTGTTACAACCCAAGCATAAGCTTTAAGCCCTTGTACATTAAAACCTTGAATTATGGGTAAGCCTGATAAGCCGGGCATTTGATACTACTTTCTTGTTTGGTCAGGTTCATCTGTCTAGCAAACGCTTTGCCCTTCTTTATGAGGCATATCACCAATAGACATTGTGCAATATCACCAATTTAAGGAGCCATTACTTTGTCTCTCTCAACCCTTTGATCAGAGTGCTCGATCAATTTCAACAATCAACCCATCGTCCTCGTTGCTCTCGTTTGCCTCTTGTGCTCCAACCAGAATGCAGTTACCGAATATGCACTTCACTTTTGATACTTAGTCGATTCCGTCCATACATCTTCCTTTGATCAAGCAATGAGTGATTGCCAAAACTACAAGCTTACGCCATCATCTCTTGTCTACTGTATATTGATATCATCTCTAATGGAATGGCTATGTTTTTGTAGAGACAAAGAGTGTGACAAATGAAGAAACGCCACAAAGCATTTGAGCTTTACAGGTATGGTCTCATTCCCCACAGGTCCACAACATTGATAGATAAGAGTTTAAAATGTTATAATGCCTCAAGTAGGATGACTTCTCTTTTGGTCCCAATAAGGATTTAGGGGAAATATAGCTGAAAGAAGTGCACACCTGTATCGTCAATCTTCTGCAACACATGAGCCTATCATTTGGCTTAGCAATTATGACCGGCCAATTCTGTCTCATCCTGACATAAAGGAATATGTTCCCTGGTAATTGTGCGGTTTGAAGCATCAAATGCAATGACTTCCACAACCTGAAGCAATAAGTGATCTACTTGAAATGACGAATGAAGTTAAGCAAAATACACTTAGCTGTTGCAGAACATGGAAGAAAGATTGGATTATCATTTTCAAAACCTAATTTTTAGTGCACATTTGCATAACTGAAAACAAGAGCGAAATGATGAACAAAGAAAGAGGTTCAGGTTCATGTTTTTACAGCTGTAATCTATGTCTTCCCATACTTTCTCCTAATTGAAAGCCTTATAAAGCTATGGCAAAGTGCACTCAGCAATTTTTTGGGTAATTCTCCAACAAACATAGAGACTCTTGCTGTTGGGTCATTGCACAAGAGACCAAGTCAGCGGCGCTTGATCCATTAAACAGAAAACTTTGCTGCATCGCAAGCCTTCAACTAATTTTAATCAACTCCTGGACAACATATATTCGCAAGCAGGCAATCGCCCCAGGCTGTGGACTGTACCCACACAAAAAGGGGTTGCTGTTATACTCCAGGAAACAAGGTCTCAGAAGCATCATTGTACATGAACCTCTACTCACAGTCGCTGTCCCACTCACCCAGCTATTGCTACTTCAACAACAGTGGTTTATTCATTTGTCAGGGGATCCATGTAAGCATCATGATTCCTTGTTTAATGTTTTTGATTTAGAGCATGCACGACGATTTTTTTTTTACATGCAGCTTGGGACACTTTCCAATATCCAGCCTCTTAGAAGATCGTTTAGTCTCACGACGTCTAGAAGAACAAATGGATGAGGGATAAGACAGAAACAGTAGATATCATGTTGCTTCAGAGAATTTTACTCTTTTTTCCCACCATTGTGGTCTGATGTATCGTAAGAATAGTCTGGAAATGGGACTTCACTACTCACCGACATATTCCAAGTAAACATCTACTTGACAAGTATTAGAGAGTGAACTATTTACTGTGATGATATGTCTTACGTGACTGAGTGGGAAGATTCTTCATATATTATGATATATGCTCCCATGGATTTCTTTGGTTTTCTTCTTAAGCACAATAACATCTTTCACTTGTCATTTCGTTTCAGCATTGTTTGTTTTCCTTGAACCCAGTTGTCGCCTCATTTTATTAACTTAGCCCTTTTGCCTTTCAGGAAAAAGTGCCGATCTTTTGATTCTCTTTTTGCTTTCTACATGGCCCATCTGAGCCACTTTAGCCCCACCACCGATTCCACCCCTGTTCTTCCCCTTTAGTCACCTCTCTTTCTATGCATTAGCAAATAAGCATTGTTTGTCAATGTCAGCGCACCTCTTTGGAATTTCTTTTGGAGACTAACAGAAGCAGGACTTAGAAAACTTAGATGATGATTCATGTCAGTTCTCTTTTATTTCATCTTGTCTTAAGTTGGATATGTGGATCAAATTAAACAGGAAGTAACCAGTGCAGAAAACAAAGAAAAGAGAACATGAACAATAAGAGAAAAGCAATGCACAACGTTCATTGCATTCAAAATTCATTTTTCTTCAGCGGTACGAAGATTGATTCTTGGTTGAGAATATCACAAGGAACCAACTAATTTTTTTCATATCTGGATTGTCACTACTATTGACAAGAGTAAACATCTCAGCCAAATTATGCAATCAAAACTCATTACAAGCAAAATTATGCAATCAAGCTCATTTATCCCAGCGACACAGGGGGCAGGAGTCTCTACCCTCCAACCACCGAATGATGCATCGGCGGTGGAATACATGGGAACAAGGGAGTTCCATGACCTTTTCCGCCTTGTGAAATTCTTCTAGACAAATAGAGCAGCAACCCTTGTCTTCAGTAGCGTAGAACTTCTCCTTCAACCCGAGAATGGCCGACTTTGACACACCCCTCACGACACAACCCAATTCCAAGTCAGGTCGCTCCATTACCTCACGCGTACCTGAGTCCTCCACTTTTGAGAGATTTCTACGATCGTCAGGTCTAGAATCCCCGTCACATGGATACCTTGTGGATGAAGCCTAGACAAACCATGGGCAGCCCTCAAAATCCGCATCGTGAAGGAGTGTTGGTTCGGACCATCAACGCTAAAATGGTCCATTCGGTGCCGACGCTGCTCTTAAAAGCCGGTGGAAGGACGACCAAGGCTCTTGCAACCTCAGTGGGGTGCCCAAATGTCGTGCCACCACCAAGGTGGTGGAGCACTAGTTGCTGTCTGACGGACAGATCAACGACAGCTGAGGGCTCGCGGCTCGTCCGAGTTGTCCTGCTCAAGCTTAGATTCCAAAAACCAATCACAGAAGGCATGATTTTCAGAACCGAAGTAAGGATTCACTTATCAAGATGAAACAGGGCGACAAAAATTGCAAGAAAAGAAGAAGTGGGTCTCGCAAGATTTCAGTCTTTTCGTGGGGGACGAGGATACTCTGTACGCTGCATGTTCATTCTATTATATAGCTTTGGCTCTAAAATAGCCGTTAAGTCTTCTTCGCTCTTTCTTTCCCGTTTCGTCTTGATAAGTGAATTCTTTATTTCGCTTCTTCCGAAAATCATGCTGTCCGTGCATGGTTCTTGGAATCTAAGCTTGGGCCGGATGACTCGGACGAGCCACGACCCCTTGGTCGTTGTTACTCTGCTCGTCACGCAACAACCCATGCTCCACCAATTCGGTGGCAGCGCAACGGCATATGGGTACCCCCACTGAATTGGCAAGAATCTCCATGTTTCTTCCATCGGCTTTTCTTCAATTGCCGGCTGTGTACAGCTTCCACATCGAACCTGTGCTCGACCGTTTCGGCATTGATCGTCCAAACCAGCACTCCTTTGCTATGCGGGTTTTGAGGGCCGCCCATGGTTTGTCTAGGCTTCATCCACATGGTATTCATATGACTGCGATTCTAAACTTGACGAGCTCAGAAATCTCAGTTGTGGAGGATTTGGGTATGCGCGAGGCAATGGAGCGACCAGACTCGGAAACGGGTTGTGTCATGAGGGGCGCGTCGAAGTTGGCCATTCTCGGGTTGAAGGAGAAGCCCTATGCTGTCGAAAACAAAGATTGATACTCTATTTGTCTGGAAGAATTTTACAGGGCGGAAAAGGTCACGGAACTCCCTTGTTCCCATCTATTCCACCGCCGGTGCATCATTCGGTGGTTGGAGGGTAATAGCTCCTACCCCTGTGTCGGTGTCAGTTAGATACTTAGGATAAATGAACTTCATTGCATAATTTTGCTTGCAATAAGTTTTGTAAATACTTAGCTATGGTAGGTTGACTTTGTTGGATATCATAGTATTCTGATTGAGTTGTCCTATCAATGGTAATGACAACTCAGATATGATGGAACTTAGTTGATTTCTTGTGATATTCTCAACCAAGAATCAATTCTTGTGCTGTTAAAAAAATATGAATTTTGAATACAGTGAACTGCTTCTCTTATTGTTCATGTTCTCTTTTCTTTGTTTTCTGCACTGGTCACTTCTGTTAAATTGATCCACTTGTCCAACTAAAGACAAGATGAAGTAAAACAGAACTCTCATGAATTATTAGTCTGAGTTGTCTAAGGTCTTGCTGCAATTAGTCTCCAAAAGAAATTCCAAAGAGGTGCGCTGACATTGACTGACGATGCCTGGAAAGCGAGGTGATTATGTCAATGAAAAGGGGAAGAAAAGGAGTCGAATCGGTGGTGGGACCGAAGTGGCTCGGATGGGCTGTGCAGAGAGCAAAAGGAAAATCAAAAGATTGGCACTTTTTCCTAAAAGGGCTTGGTTAATGAAAAGAGGCATTAATTGGGTTCAAGGAAAACGAATAATGCTGAAACAAAATGACAAGTGATAACTAGTTAAGATGTTGTTATGCTTATGAAGAAAACCGAAGACATCCTTGTGAGCATATTTCATAATACATGAAAAATCTTCTCACTCGTTCACTCATGACATATCATCGCAGCAAATAATTCACTCTCTAATAATTGCAGAGTACACTCATGACATATCATCGCAGCAAATAATTCACTCTCTAATAATTGCAGAGTAGATGTTTAGTTGGAATGTGTCAATATAGTGAGTAGTAAAGTCCCATTTCCAGACTACTCTTATGATACATCAAACCACAGTGGTGGGAAAAAAATAAGTAAAATGCTTTGAAGCAACGTGATATTTACTGTTTTTGCCTTAGCCCTTATCCGTGTGACAACCTATTTTTTCCGTCCCGAGGGGAAAGGAATATCTAAACAGGTTTAGGGGTATTGTCCAAAGGGTGGGTCCAGGACCCTCATTAGACATAGGCTCTCCCAAGCCCATATCCCGTGTGACATTGGGTGTTCATGAAAATCTTCAAATGAGGAGTCACCACTAGCTTATTGGGAGAGTGTGCCTTACTTTCTACGCAACCAAAGATCCTAGGGTCGGGGACTTTATTACACTAATTAACCAATTAGTGCCCTTTCGGTACCTAATCTTGTTCATTTCAAAATTACTTTTTTATAAGGTAGTTTGGATTGATTTTAGACTTAATCACTAACATGTGAAGTGATCATGCAGGTGCACAATCATCAAAATAGCAATCGACAATTAAAGAAAGCATTAAATAGATTGCAGGCGAAAATAAATACCTAACATTAAGAGACAAATAAATGACAATCATAGTTAAACTATGGGGGAAACCATAATCATCGCATCCTAAGCATACATTCAAGGGCAATTGTATCCGAGGATAATTAAAACCCTAAGGTGAAGCCATAAGGACTTGTTCAATTTTAAATACAATTTTAGACCGATTTCCAACACTTTTTAAAGAGGAAATTGCCCAAGAATTATTTTTAGAGCTTTTCGGGAAACTCTAAAACAAACTTGGAATTTTGGGATTTTTTTTTGGAATTTCTAATATTTTAATATTTTCGATTTTTTTTTTTTTTTAAAATTTTTATAAATTGTTAAGTTTCTGAATTTTCCCTGAATTTTTTGAAATTTCGAATTTTTTTATGATTTTTCAATATTTTTAAGGCTTTTTTTATTTTCTGAATTTTTATTTTTTTGATTTTTTTTATAGAAATAATAATTCGGATCGGGTCAAAAGACCCGGCCCTAAATCACTAGAGACTAACAAAAAGGCCCACGAAATTTTTTTTTGAAAAAGACCCACGAAAATTCGTTTTTTTTATAGAAAAAGGCCCATTTATAAAAACTATCTTCAGCCCAATCTATTCTTGGCCCGCGACAAATTCAGCCCAATAACCAAACTAAAATCACAGCCCGTTTTTTATTTTTGGTTTTTTTCCTATTTTTCT
This sequence comes from Corymbia calophylla, assembly GCA_014182845.1. Lineage (NCBI taxonomy): Eukaryota > Viridiplantae > Streptophyta > Magnoliopsida > Myrtales > Myrtaceae > Corymbia > Corymbia calophylla. The sequence goes on along the minus strand of CM024696.1, from coordinate 13,815,670 downwards.
ATCTTTTTTATTCTTTTTTCTGTTTCTCTCTTTTTTTTTTTTTTTTTTTTTTTTTCACTTTTTCTCTCTCCTCCCTGCTGGTCTTGTTCTTCACGTTCTTCTGCATGCTTTCCCTTCTTCACGTGTTCTCCGTCCCGAAGCCGCCACGCCCGAACAACTTCTTCGCCTGCGTTTTTCTTCCCGAACCAACAAAATGGCGCCACCTCCGGCGAATTCTTACCGGCGCTTAGGCGGTCGCCAAACCACCGCCCTCCATCAGTCGTCCACCCCGACCGCCGCTCGCCGACCAAGGGGACCCTCCTTGCCGGCTGGAACGAAAAACAATGGCAATGGGGCAACGAAACTAACCGAATGGCTAACGCGCACAAGGCTAACCATCACGAAAAAAATTTGGCTCAACGGGACGAAACCGGGACGCTCGGGTCAGGTTAACACGGCAAAAAAAAGCTAGATCTCACTGTGGCATTACATCGAACACCTAGCATGCGCTATGGAAAAGAGTGATTTTCGGTTAAGCCGGGCTTAAAATCGAGACCAGACTCTTGATGAAAGCAAACTATAATGCAGAAAAGCTCGACGAGGAACTGCCGGGGCCGGAGTTCGCATGAGCCAAACTGCCGCGAGCCCCGGCCCGGTGCATGCGAACAAGGTGAAACAGACCTACCTGGTTCAGCTTGAGGACGCCGGCTGAGGGACCGTCGGGCGAAGCTTGTGCGCTGCCGAGGCGTCGGCCGAAGCTCTCCTTCTCTTCCTCGGAGCCTCTCTCACTCAGTCCTTCTCTCCGTCTTCCTGGATCTCCTTGTGGGGGACCTCGTTGTCGTGCTTGAGCCCGTCGTAGTTGAGCTTGAGAGCTTCGTAGTTGGCCTTGAGCACGCCGTAGTCCCTCTCCAGCTGCTTCGTCTTCCACCGTGCGCGGCGGTTCTGGAACCAGACGGCCACCTGCCGCGGCTGCAGCCCCAGCTCCTGGGCCAGCTTCACCTTCCGCTCCGGCTCGAGCTTGTTCTCGGCCTCGAAGTTCTTCTCCAGGGCCTTCACTTGGTCGATGCACAGCCTCCTCTCTCTCGCGAGCTCTCTCCGGAGTCTCCCGTCTCTTTTTCTCTCCGGTTTCTCTCCTCTCGCCTTCTCGGTTGAGCAAGAAAACCAGGCTTTCCCCCCGCTCTCTCTCGCTCGGTCTCTCTCCTCTCGGCTTCCCTCTCGGGTCCTCTCTTCGTTTTTCTCTCTCGGGTTAAGCTTGGACCCAAAAACGCCTCCCCGCTGCTCGCCTTTTTGCTCCCCCTGCTGCTCCCTCTTTCCTTTTTCTGCTCTCTCTTCCTGCTCTGCCTTGTCCTCTCTGCTTTGACTCACCTGCCTCTTTCCTCTTTCTTTCTTTCTGCTCTGCTGACTTTCTGCTTTTTCTTTCTGCAGAACCATTTCCGCGTGATGGAGAACCGAGAGAAGAAAAAGGCCGAGCGGGCCGGGCCAAGGAAGAAGAAAAAAGGGAAATGGGCCGAGCCCGTGCGAGGAAAGGGAAAGGGCCGCATGGGGGGCCGGGCGGGCCCAGCCCTGGCCCGGCCTCTTTTTTTCGATTTTTAATTTTTAATTAATTTTTTTTGCAAATTTTTTTGTAAATTTCTAAATTTTAAAACTAGTGATGCAAGTGCTCCTAATATCTATATACGATGCAATTTTAATGAATTTTTTTTGTTAGGGGTTAGAAATTAATCTCTAATTTTCCAATGTAATTAATAAACGCTTAAATAAATTGCCAAAATTTAAATGTCAACAATCCGTTTGTGCTTCTAGGCCTTACCTAACTACGCGGTCTTTTAACAGGGTGGATATTTGCAAGTGTCCCAAGGTGCATGTAAAAAAGAGATACCATATAAGCTCTTGTGTCAGATCATCAAGCATGATCTAAATCAAAAACTTTAAACAAGGAATTATGATGCTTTCATTGATCCTGAGAAATGAGTAAACCACTGTTGTTGGAGTAGCAATGGCCAGGTGAGTGGGACAGTTAGTGTGAGTAGAGAGGTTTATGTCCAATGATGCTTCTGAGACCTTGTTTCCTGGAGTATAACAGCAGCCCCTTTTCGTGTGGGTACAGTCCACAGCATGGGGCGATTTCCTGTTTGCAAATCTATGTTGTCCTGGAGCTGATTAAAATTAGTTGAATACTTGCGATTCGCCAAAGTTTTCTGTTGACTGGATCAAGCGCTGCTGACTTGGTCTCTTGTGCACCAAACCAACAGCAATGAGTCTTCATGTTTGTTGGAGAATTATGCAAAACATTGCTAAGCGTGCTTTCTAAGTTTGCCGTAGCTTTATAAGGCTATCAATTAGGAGAAAGTATGGGAAGATATAGACCTCAGCTGTAAAAACATGAACCTGAACCTTTTTCTTTATTCATCATTTCACTTTTGTTTTCACATATGCAAATTTGCAATAAAAAAGAGGTCTTGGAAATGATAATCCAATCTTTCTTCTTTGTTCTGCAACAGCTAAGTTTGCTTTTCTTAACTTCATTTGTCAGTTCAAGTAGATCACTTATTGCTTCAGGTTCTGGAAGTCATTGTATTTGATGCTTCGAACTGCACAATTACCAAGGAACATATTCCTTTATGTCAGGATAAGACAGAATTGGCCGGTCGTAGTTGTTAAGTCAAATGATAGGCTCATGTGTTGCAAAAGATCGACAATTACAGGTGTGCACTTCTTTCAGCTATATTTCCCCTATTAATCCTTATTGGGACCAAAAGAGAAGTCATCCTATTATAAAACTTTAAACTCTATCTATCAATGTTGCGGACCTGTGGTACTGAGACCATACCTGTAAAGCTCAAATGCCTTGTGGTGTTTCTTCATTTCTCACATTCTTTGCCTCTAAAAATACTTAGCAACTCCATTACAAATGATATCAATATACAGTAGACAAGAGATGATGGTGTAAGCTTGTAGTTTCTCACAAGTCCTATCCACACTATCATGCTAGTTGGTGTTGCAATCACTCACTGCTTCATCAAAAGAAGATGTATGGTTGGAATCAACTAAATATCAAAAGTGAAGTGCATATTCGGTAACTGCATTCTGGTTGGAGCACAAGAGACAAACAAGAGCAACGAGGACAATGGCCAAAGAGTGTTCAAGCATTTCAGTTGATTGTTAAATTAATCAAGCACTATGATCAAAGGGCTGAGAGAGACAAAGTAATGGCATCTCAAATAGCTGATATGACACAATTCCTATTGGTGATATGCTTCATAAAGAAGGGCATGGCATTTGCTAGACGGATCGACCTGTCCAAACAAGAAAGTAGTATGAAATGCCTGGCTCATAAAGGGCCTACCCAGAAATTAAGGTTTTAATGTAAAAGGGGTTAAAGTGTATAATTGGTTGTCGCATACTCAGATTACTAAATGTCTTTCAATAATTTGTGCTTTTTGTAAAGTTTAATTGCAGTGGTTGTCGATTGCTGATTCAAGAGTCCAGTAAAAGCAAGTTTTGTAAGTTCTCATTTTACAGGAATTGGGTCATGTCAGAGTCAGGCAACTTGTCAATCCTTTCACTTCTGCCTTCTTAGTATGCGTAAATCCTTCCTTTTTCATTCGAGTCCTATGTTAGTGTTTTGTGTGATTCAGGTTTAATGATGGTAGATGCCTGCCTAAGCGCCGAACTGGGACAAGGTTTTGGAGGACCCGACCTTGCGTTTTGATGGTGGACATTGGAAGCAGCGAGGCCACCCTCGTATTCAAAAGTCTTTGCCATCCTGTAACTTCTGTTTGCATTCATTGCAATTATATGTTGGATAGTGCTCAACGTTCCATAGTATCGACTTTTCCTGAATTCCCAGCTGAATGACACTAGGACATTTTTGAATTCTTGTTGTGGTAGAAACCTCAATAATATGCTTCTGTTGTCAAAGCTCGTAGAAGCATTTTGCTTTAAGGACACACAACACACCATGATAATTTGCTCAAATGAGTTCATTGCATTAGATAAATCTAATTAATAAAGAGATCATTCTCTTGTGCGTGTTTGTCCGTTGTGCCTGCATGGATTAACAAAGAGGCTGCAACTACAGGGCTAGGCTGTGTTACAGGAGACAGTTGTGGAGAAATTAAACCGGTTAAAGAAAAAGTCGAATAGACCGTAGGCCTTTAAATTTCTCCGATTGACTATGCATCATCATTGTGCTCCAATCAACCGCCATCATATCAAATTGACATGTTAACCCTACACAGTTATAAAGATCTGCAGCTTAGCAGACTCGGAATTGAGTTTCCTTTCTTTGAAATGATCTTATATTTTAGAAGCCATAGCTTTCAGGACAACTATAGGAGCTTTGTCATCTTCTCTCCTTTATCCTCGTGCTGTGCTGCTTACTCAATTCATTTTTCCTTCTCTTCTCTTGATGGAGTTGCTCTACTTGGATCATGCTGTTAAGGATCCAATTTATATATCTATTTCTCACTTGACCACATAAGATCTTTGCAAGGTAAAGAAATCTTGGTTCCTAATGGTAGAAACTAGGAACCTATACCTAGATCTGAGTTTGACTTCCCCAGATTCTTGTTGGGGAGAATTGATTGCTGTATATGGAATTTGACTTCCCCAAATTCTCGATCTAATTATTCTATAACATTGAAAAGTTCTTGGTGAACACTTGAATAAAGTACAATTAGACAAATAGTACTAGATCTGAGTTTCCACCAATAATCTAGTGACTTGATATCAATTTCCTTCTCTAGTTCAAATGAATTGGTTTAGAACATTATTAGTTAGATTCCGAACCATAAAGCTGTGGAAGTACTCAATTTAGCTTATTTGTGTTATAGACTGCGGGGTGATTAATGTTCTCATGAAGTGACATGGAGTTACAAAATCTTCCCTTCTTTTTTTTTAGAACATGTTAACCACCTGTTATCTTTTCATTGGCAGATGATGAGCACAATTCATATATATTTCCCTTGTACGTGTCTGTCCATGTTCACTGGATGATGAGCACAATGACATGTTCTTGATAACTGGTTAATATGATGTGACTGAGGTGAAACTACCTGGAGCCAGAATAACAATTTCAGACCTTAAGAGTTTCGGAAGTGACATTTGACTTACTAATATCTTCTTACGATTCTTTGTTTTGTTTAATTTATCTTGCTGAATTAGTCATTATGATTATCATTTGGACCTCATTTCAGTAAACAGGCATCATGTTGCTTGCCTGCATAGTATGTGAAATTCCCAAACAGTGGCAGATTTCTCATGTGGCTCGCAAAAGCATATCCCTTGGGAAACTATCTGGAATTGGAAATCCAGCAGAAGGTATGGCATGAACACCTCGCGTTACTTTTAGCACACTCAACAGTGTCTCTGATTGGGTTAGTGTACCACAATCTTGGCTTATTCTCATTTGATAGAAGAGCATGGAGATTCAGTTCATATTCTTGAAATGTACTATTTGCAGCTTGCTAAGCGTGCAGAATGCTGGGTGAAGGAGCTGCCTCTAAAGAACTCGCGAGCTTTGATATATCTCGCACATCATTGTTTTTCTCATAGCTTCTTGACTACATTGCAGACATTTTCTGTTTGCAAATGCCCCGATTTCTTTCAAACATGTGATATCCACTTACCCAGGTCCTTTGGTGTTAGTTTGAATCCTTGTAAGTTTCTCGTGTTTACAACTTCTTAGGAACTCATATCTCTTTACCTCCCAAATAATTTTAACTAGTTTGTCTGCTGAAGGAATGCACTTAGTACTCTCGTTCCATATTTTGATGCAGTGTCCAGATCCTCATTTCAAGAGAAAACATCATTGCGAAGCCATTGGTAGATTCTATTTTGGATAGTCTAGCGTCTTGGGGAAAGGTATGTGTGCTACATTTCAGTTTTCCATTGTTAGTAGAAGGGTTCCTGCTGGGTCTTTCCATCAAGTGCTTTTATGCTTTCCCATGTTTTGTTGTGAAAATACAAGTTCAACGATTAGCTTCAAATGCACATGTGCGAGGACCTGTATTGGATTAATTTAATCCACTTTGCAATTCCATTAATAGAGCTAGCGAGAATTCGCTTAGCCTACGTAAATCTTGCTTATTCTATTCAGTCCACATTGTGTTGATCATCTTTTTGTACTAAGATCCCACCATGATATTCTAACTCTTTTTCTTTCTTTAGCGATTTATTCAGCTTAAACAAAAAAATGGTGATACTTCGTAGAAAATTCAGCTGCTGGTTATAGCAAATGGAAAGACTGTTTAACGCTTGAGGACTATAGGGTTGAACTTACAGGGGCTTGCTGTAAGAGCAAAAATTTGTTAGTTTGACATGATAGCCATCTGTGAACATCAGCTCTTAATCCCTTGTTACGATGAAATATATGTCATTGACATTAAGTAAATGTATTGTAAAAACGCAACAAACATAAAAAAATAGTACGAAGTGATATTAAATTGAATTAAAATGAAATGGCTTATTATTGCCATTGGGAAACTGATGAAACCTGCAATTACCCAAACCAATCCCCAACCAATATCTGAGATACTTAAAAAATCAAGGGCATCAAATGCTTACAAAATTATTTCATCTCTATTTTCCTTAAAAAGGAAATTGACAGGTATAATGAATAACAACTAAAATATGCTATTCGACAAAAAAAAAACAACTAAAATATGCTATCTAATAAAAGAGTTCCCCTTCTTTTAGATGATGTCTACAAAAATAGTCATATTGATGCACTAGTGAGTACACATGAATGGTTGGGTACAGAAACCAAATGCGCTTGTTGTGACATTAGTTAATGTCTAGCTAAATTTGAAAAATGACCCAAATTATTTAATTTCAAATGAACAGAAGTGGAACAAGTTCTTCACTTTTCACTTTCCTTGTCCCTTTATGATGCATATCTAAAAGCATTCACCAATGGAGTTGAGAGCCGCATCTTTGAAAAAAATAATCTGAAGGAGAGAATTTTCATACTCGAGATCCGGCAAGAATAATGTCTACTGTTGATCAAAGTCTATGAGCTTAGACCCTTGTGCTAATGCTTTTTTTAAGATTTGGACTTTTTGCAATGCGAAAAAATGTTTGAAAAAATGTGCAACGATGCTGATCTAGGATTGCCCAAATATATTGATTGATGACATGGGGACTGTCAACCACCGCAATTAGGACAACAAAAAAATAATTAAGGAAGCATCCTGGAATCGCTGATAGAATCTTATTTTATGTATTAGGTGTTTAAAAACTTCAAAGAATTCATTCATAGCATCTTCGAATCACTGATGAACCTTACTTTATGCATTAGGTTTTGAAAAATTTGGAAGAATCCTCCACATAATTGCACTGATGAACCTTATTTTATGCATTAGGTGTAAAAAAAAAAACTGCGTTATCAACTTTGATAGGTTAGAGTGATGTTGCCCTGTGTACATACAAGTGCATTTATCTTTCTGTATCTATATATCAACCGACCCAAAACAAAGGACCCCCCCCCCCCAAAAAACAAGACTGTCCTAATATTTTTATTAATTACATGGGGAGCTATCAACCACCAAGAGTAGGACAGCAGAGAAATCAGAGAAGCATCTTGGAATCGCTGATGAACCTTATTTAATGCTTTAGCTGTTGAAAAACGTGGAAGAATCCCTTCATATTATTTCACTAATGAACCTTGTTTTAAGCAAAAGCAGAATGGATTGATCTTAGTTCAAATTATTCATAAGTCCACATTGAATCTTTGCATTCTAAACCACATTTTTCTGGTAGAGGTCCTTATTCATTAAACTTGGTGCGAAGGCTCATTCATCTGCAAATGCCTCATATTACAATCAAGAAATCCGATTCTAAGCTCTGATATCAATTGTTGAAGTATAATCCGTGGAAACGATAGGATCTTGTAATTTATATAAATGCAAAAATACTAGAGAAATAACGAGGAATAATAAAGATACGATAGATTTACGTGGTTCAATTTAAATGTCAGTTTCTACATCTATGGGGAGAGCCAGTCACAAATAATTTACTATAATTGAAGAATCAGAATTATAATCGCTCATACGCTCAAGTGTTTCTTTCACCTAAATTTAAGCATAAATCTAAAGTTCAAACTCACAACACTAAATCACCGGGTATTCAAGCTTCAACAATCTGCTTATGTAAAAATAAAAACTTTGGTCTTTTTTCTATGCTTCATCCGGCGGCCGCAACTTCTCGACTTGGCGACAGCCCTAAACTCATCGAAGAAGATCGTCGTTCGCCGAAGCAGAGAAGGAATCCCTTGCATCCTTTACCCCACAAAGACGTTTTTGCCTCCTCAATTTCAATAAATATAATCATAGAATATATGAGCCCATATTTTGTCTTTTAGTGGCAAACTCTTTAATAGAGAAATCCTAATATGTGTGGGGAAATTTTTTCAACAAATTTGATTTTGATATCCGAAATCAAACTCGAGATATTAATTTAATAACAATCAAAATCAAACATGCATTTGAGAACATCAAAACAACGGTGAAGTGGATCCCAACCGTCCCTACGCATCAATTAAAAATGTGTGGAAGTCTTATCAGCAGGGTAAAAGCCTCCTTCAGCAAGCATATGCTTTAGTCAGAATTGTACAAGAATGCACCATCGGCTGCAAGTCCAAATTCATTATATTTCCACCATCTGCGCTTCTTGTTCTCTGTTCCCTTTGCGGTATCCATTAATCGAAGCTTTCTTCCATCATTCAAGCAGCCTATGAGCATTATCCAGCGCCCCATACCTACAGTGACCGTGAATTAACGAATTACACATGACGGGGATAGAGCGAGCTAGTGTTCCCAAAAGAGTTTTCCGAAAAGATATTATGAATATCACAACTCCTCTCAATTCAAAAGTCATGTCCAATGTATTACTTTAATTTTGGAAAAATTTATCAAATTCACATTTTAGGTGATTTTCTTACAAAGAAATATTTTAAAATTCATCCTTTTGGATTTTGAGGAATTTCCTATCCCCTGTTGGAAAATTTTTAAGGAGTAGAGTTTCAAATTTAAAAATAAGTTTCAAAAAAATAGGATATGGATATAACGTGGCAGAAGTTGGCTCGTGATAGGCTGGGCTAAACTTTCATCATTAATTAATTTGCATAGTGATGTTTTAAATAATTGTGGAAAAAAAGGGCTCCGACAGCACCAAGCGGACCAACTTTCTGCTTGGGGGAACTTTCGTGCTACGGTTGACTGGTCGAACAAGTGGGAAGAGACGATAACGCACGGTGGCTGGTTCATTTCGCTCACCTAGTACGTCATCCCAGTTGGGTTCGCTCACTAAGTACGTCATCACGCCTCTTCCTGTCTAGTTCTATAACATCCTGGGTCCGTCATTGTACACATATTGTTCGTTTTGAAAGCCACTGGGCCCTCACGGTTTCGTTCCTCTGGGTTTCGCCAGAAAACACATATGTACAAGAAGAGGACTCATATGCTTATAAACTAGTCCAGGATTCTCTCCCTAGGCGATGTGGGACAAGAGACGCGCCCCTCCCTGCGCACATCCAGGGACCGAGGCGCAGATGCACCGCCAACCTCCTTCCCGCATATCGCCGCCTGGGCCGTCACATTTATTATTCTCATAAATTTTCACAGCTCAACAATGCAAAAATAGGACTTCGCCGCTCAATATTTTCAATATTCAGAATTTGAGCCCTAAACCTGAAAAATGCTTCGATTGGAGTAACAAGAGGCACGTGTATTCATTGGGCGTTTCATAAAATAATCGAGTCGGCTTTGCGAGGCTGCCACGACGCGCACATGTGAAACCCTCTTCTTCTTTCCCTTTCTTCTTCTTTCCCTTTCTTCCCTTTTCTCGCTTTTTCTTTCTCCTAAACTCATTTAGCTTCTCGAAGTGGAAAGTAAACCCCACTTATTCTCTCTGCTTCTCCTCTTTTTGACTTTTCAACTCTTCTTTTCTTTTTTTTCTTTTTTTAAACCCAAGTGGGACCCACCAATCCAAAACGAGCTTGAATTTACAGGTTTGGTTCGCTCACTAAGTACGTCATCACCACGACTTTTGGCATCTCCTCAAGCCCTATATATAACAACGGTTCTCCCTCCCCTCTCATCAGCTTTCTCTTCGCATCTCAAAACACACAGAAAACATAGTTCTCTTTCGGTTTAGTTTGAAGCCGTGCTTGTGAGCTCAGTGAAATGGCAATGTCACCGGAGGATGAACATCCAGTGAAGGCTTTCGGATGGTCAGCCAGAGATTCTTCAGGACATCTCTCTCCCTTCAAGTTCTCAAGAAGGTAACATTCCTTGGGTTTTTTTTTCTTTTCGTCGATTCTCATTCTGGGTGGTGCGTCTAAATCTTCAATAGAGGGGGACATCTTTTTGTCGATATACATTGATTCTCTTTTTCATAGGGCCACCGGAGAAAAAGATGTAACTTTTAAGGTACTGTATTGTGGTATATGCCATTCCGATCTCCACAATGTCAAGAACGAATGGGGAAAAACTTCCTATCCCGTTGTACCCGGGTATGAGTTTTCAAAAACATCGTCTTTTTTTATTCTCTTACATAAGTAAACGACATTTTTTGACCCAATAATGACACAAATTGGCCACTATATGTAGGCATGAGATTGTAGGTGTGGTCACTGAAGTAGGCACCAAAGTGACAAAATTCAAAGTTGGGGACAAAGTGGGTGTTGGGTGTTTGGTCGGATCATGTCGCTCTTGTGCAAATTGCAAAGAGGATGTCGAGAATTACTGCCCTGAGATGATCTCGACCTATGGTAAAAAGTACTATGATGGAACTACCACCTATGGTGGCTATTCGGACATCATGGTATCAGACGAGCACTTCGTGATTAAAATTCCCGACAACTTGCCTCTTGATGGTGGTGCTCCTCTCCTTTGTCTTGGGATCACTTGTCTATAGTCCATTGAAGTACTATGGGCTTGATAAGGCTGGAATGCATTTAGGCGTGGTTGGGCTTGGTGGGCTTGGGCATATGGCTGTAAAGTTTGCTAAGGCCATGGGCCTCAAAGTGACCGTCATCAGTACCTCGCCTAATAAAAAGAAGGAAGCTATGGACCATTTGGGAGCCGATGCATTCTTGATTAGCCGTAACACAAAAGAGATGGAAGTAAGTTATAGTCACAACAAATTATATTCTTTGATGATGTATAAGGTTAACAGAATGTAAATTTATGTTATTATCTTTTATTAACTACAGCTTGCGATGGGTAAAATGGATGGTATTATTGACACGGTCTCAGCTGTGCATGCTCTTTTGCCTTTGATTGGTCTCTTGAAAACTAATGGAAAGCTCATCATGGTTGGCGCACCTGAGAAGCCGCTTGAGCTAGTTGTTTTCCCACTCCTCTTGGGTAAGTCCTAAAAGTCTTTTGAGTTGTATAGTGCTTCTTAGAAAAAGAAAAAAAAAACTACTTGCATAATTGGTGTTTATAGATGAAATGCTTTTAGTTTCAATAGAAGATTCATTTTGAGTTTCACGAATGCAAAAAATAATAACAAATAAGACCAATGACAGGTAGAAAGATGGTGGGAGGAAGTGGCATTGGAGGGATGAAAGAGACACAAGAGATGATTGATTTTGCAGCAAAACACAATATAGTAGCAGATATTGAAGTTATTCCTATGGATTATGTGAACACTGCCATGGAGCGTCTCTTAAAAGCAGATGTCAAGTATCGATTTGTCATTGACATCGCCAATTCATTGAAGCCTTTCTGATGAAGATTCCAGTGGATCACTACTTGGCTGAACGTAGAACCTATCTTGTCATTTGATAATCGTGTTTTGCAGATATGATCTTCCTTCTACTAAGTATGGTGAAGTTACTTCATTGTCCCCTTTGTAATAATGTTGACTACTTTGTATAGATAGCAGCCTTGTTTTAGGTTGTTATCCTTGAAAAGTATGCAATCCACATAATCGCAAGAGTTCCTTCATGTGTTGTAAGTTAATCATGCACTCAAAGCGAATACCCTTCCTCAACAATCTTTTTCTTACCGTAAAAGAAGAAAAATTAACCATACAACTTGATCGCGTTAAGAAGGATGACTTCTCTTTTGGTCCCAATAAGGATTAATAGGGGAAATATAGCCGAAAGAAGTGCACACCTGTATCGTCAATCTTCTCCAACACATGAGCCTATTATTTGACTTAGCAATTATGACCGGCCAATTCTGTCTCATCCTGACATAAAGGAATATGTTCCCTGGTAATTGTGCGGTTTGAAGCATCAAATGCAATGACTTCCACAACTTGAAGCAATAAGTGATCTACTTGAACTAACGAATGAAGTTAAGCAAAATACACTTAGCTGTTGCAGAACATGGAGGAAAGATTGGATTATCATTTCCAAAACCTATTTTTTATTGCACATTTGCATAACTGAAAACAAGAGTGAAATGATGAACAAAGAAAGAGGTTCTAGTTCATGTTTTTACAGCTGTAATCTATGTCTTCCCATACTTTCTCCTAATTGAAAGCCTTATAAAGCTATGGCAAACTTAGAAAGTGCACTCAGCAATTTTTGCGTAATTCTCCAACAAACTTAGAGACTCTTGCCGTTGGTTCATTGCACAAGAGACCAAGTCAGTGGCGCTTGATCCATTAAACAGAAAACTTTGGTGCATCGCAAGCCTTCAACCAATTTTAATCAACTCCAGGACAACATAGATTCGCAAGCAGGCAATCACTTGAGGCTGTGGACTGTACCCAAACAAGTTCTCAGAAGCATCATTGTACATGAACCTCTACTCACAGTCACTGTCCCACTCACCCGGCCATTGCTGCTTCAACAACGGTGGTTTATTCTTTTGTCAGGATCCATGTAAGCATCATGATTCCTTGTTTGATGTTTTTGATTTAGATCATGCACGTCGATCTTTTTTTTTTACATGCAGCTTGGGCAATTGCCAATATCCAGCCTCTTAGAAGACGTGTAGTCTCACAATGCCTGGAAGCACAAACAGATGAGGGATAAGATAGAAATAGTAGATATCATGTTGCTTCAGAGAATTTACTCTTTTTTCCCACCATTGTGCTTTGATGTATCATAAGAGTAGTCTGGAAATGGGACTTCACTAATCACTATACCGACATATTCCACGTAAACATCTACTTGGCAAGTATTAGAGAGTGAACTATTTACTGTGATGATATGTCTTTAGTGATTGAGTGAGAAGATTCTTCATATAGTATGAAATATGCTCCCATGGATTTCTTTGGTTTTCTTCTTAAGCACAATAACATCTTAACTAGTCATCACTTGTCATTTCGTTTCAGCATTGTTTGTTTTCCTTGAACCCAGTTATCGCCTCATTTCATTAACTTAGCCCTTTCGTCTTTCAGGGAAAAGTGCCGATCTTTTGATTCTCTTTGTGCTTTCTGCATGGCCCATCCGAACCACTTTAGCCCCACCACTGATTCCGCCCCTGTTCTTCCCCTTTTCATTGAAATAGTCACCTCTCTTTCTATGCATTAGCAAATAAGCATTGTTAGTCAATGTCAGCGCACCTCTTTGGAATTTCTTTTGGAGACTAACAGCAGCAGGACCTTAGAAAACTCAGATAATGATTCATGTCAGTTCTCTTTTATTTCATCTTGTATTAAGTTGGACAAGTAGATCAAATTAAACAGGAAGTGACCAGTGCAGAAAACAAAGAGAACATGAACAATAAGAGAAAAGCAGAGCACAATGTTCACTGCATTCAAAATTCATATTTCTCCAACAGCACGAACATTGATTCTTGGTTGAGAATATCACAAGGAATCAACTAAGTTTCTTTATATCTGGATTGTCATTACTATTGACAAGAGTAAATATCTCAACCAGAATATGATATCTAAAAAAGTCAACCTATGATAGCTTGTTACAAAACTCGTTGCAAGCAAAATTATGCAATGAAGCTCATTTATCCTAAGTATCTAACTGACAGCGACACAGGGGCAGAATCTCTACCCTCCAACCACCGAATGATGCACCGACGGTGGAATACATGGGAACAAGGGAGTTCCGTGACCTTTTCTGTCTTGTGAAATTCTTCCAAACAAATGGAGCAGCAATCATTGTCTTCGGCAGCGTAGAACTTCTCCTTCAACTCGAGAATAGCCAACTTTGACGCAGCCCTCATGACACAACCCGATTCCGAATCAGGTCGCTCCATTACCTCACGTGTACCCGAGTCCTCCACTTCTGAGATTTCTACGATCGTCGAGTCTAGAATCCCCGTCACATGGATACCTTGTGGATGGAGCCTAGACAAACCATGGGCGGCCCTCAAAATCTGCATCGCGAAGGAGTCATGGCTTGTTCGAGTTGTCCCGCTCAAGCTTAGATTCCAAAAACCAATCACGGAAGGCATGATTTTCAGAACCGAAGTAAGGATTTACTTCGGTTATTATTTGTAATTTGGCCTGTATCAAAATAGGAAATAAAGACCGACCAAGACCTAACGGCTATTTTAGAGCCAAAGCTATATAGAAGGATGACCATGAAGCGTCCAAGGTATCCTCGTCCCCCCCACAAAAATTCTGAAATCTGGCGAGACCCACCTTCTTCTTTCTTGCAAATTCTGGCACCCTGTTTCGTCTTGATAAGTGAATTCTTACTTCGCTTCGGAAATCTTACGAGAACCACCAACTCTTTTCTTGCAAAGTTTGTCGCCCTGTTTCGTTTTAATACGTGAATAATTCTTACTTCGCTTCTGAAATCTTACGAGACCCACCAACTCTTTCTGGCAAATTCTGTCGCCCCTTTTCATCTTGATAAGTGAATTCTTTACTTCGCTTCTTCTGAAAATCATGCCGTCCGTGCATGGTTCTTGGAATCTAAGCTTGAGCGGACGACTCGGACGAGCCACGACCCCTTGGCCGTCGTTACTCTGCTCGTCATGCAGCAACCCGTTCTACGCCAATTCGGTGGCAATGCGACGGCATATGGGTACCCCACTGAATTGGCAAGAATCTCCATGTTTCTTCCACCGGCTTTTCTTCAATTGCCAGCGGTGTACAGCTTCCACATCGAACGTGTGCTCAACCGTTTTGGCATTGATCGTCCGAACCAACACTCCTTTGCTATGCGGATTTTAAGGGCCGCCCATGGTTTGTCTAGGCTTCATCCACATGATATTCATATGACGGTGATTCTAAACTTGACGAGTTCAGAAATCTCAGAAGTGGAGGATTTGGGTATGCGCGAGATAATGGAGCAACCTGACTCGGAAACGGGTTGTGTCATGAGGGGCGCGTTGAAGTCGGCCATTCTCGGGTTGAAGGAGAAGTCCTATGGTGCTGAAGACAAGGATTGCTGCTCTATTTGTCTGGAAGAATTTCACAGGGCAAAAAAGATCACGGAACTCTATTGTTCCCATCTATTCCACCGCCGGTGCATCATTTGGTGGTTGGAAGGTAGAAACTCCTGCCCCTGTGTCTCTGTCAATTAGATACTTAGGATAAATGAACTTCATTGCATAATTTTTCTTGCAATGAGTTTTGTAACTACATAGCTACCGTAGGTTTAGTTGTTTACTCCTGTCAATAGCATTGACAACTCAGATATGATGGAACTTAGTTGATTTCTTGTGATATTCTTAACCAAGAATCAATCCTCGTGCTATCAAAAAAATATGAATTTTGAATACAGCGAACTGCTTCTCTTATTATTCATGTTATCTTTTCTTTGTTTTCTGCACTGGTCACTTCTATTAATTTGATCCACTTGTCTAACTAAAGACAAGATGAAATAAAACAGAACTGTCGTGAATCATCGTCTGAGTTGTCTTAGGTCCTGCTGCTATTAGTCTCCAAAAGAATTTCCAAAGAGGTGTGCTTACATTGACTGACTGTCGCGACCTATTTTTTCCGTTCCGTGGGGAAATGAAATATCTAAATAAATAGGTTTAGGGGTATTGTCCAAAGAGTGGGTCCAGGACCCTCATTAGACATAGGCTCTCCCAAGCCCATACCCCGCGTGATATTGGGTGTTTATGAAAATCTTCAAATGAGGAGTCGCCACTAGACTATTAGGGTCGGCTAGAAACCAAGCGAGGCATGGGAGCGTGCCTCACTTTCTACACAACCAGAGAATTTAGGATCGGGGACTTGATTACACTAATTAGCCAATTAGTGCCATTTCGGTACCTAATCTTGTTTATTTCAAAAAGACTTTTGTTAGACAATTTGGATTGATTTTAGACTTAACCACTAACATATGAGGTGATCATGCATGTGCGCAATCATCAAAATAACAATCAGCAATTAAAAAAAATATCAAATAAATTGCAGGAGAAAATAAGCACAAGCATTAAGAGATAAATAAATGACAATCCTAATTAAACTAAGGGGGAAGCCATAATCATCGCATCATAAGCGTGCTATTAAGAGCAATTGTATCCGAGGATTAAAACCCTAAGGTGAAGTTGTGAAGACTTGTTCAATTTTAAGCACAATCTTAGACCGACGATTTTCCAACACTTTTTAAGAGAAAATTGGTCCAAGAAATATTTTAAAGATTTTTAGGGAACTCTAAAACAAACTTGAAATTTTTGGGATTTTAGAAATTTTTTAGAATTTTCAATATTTTAATATTTTCGAATTTTTAAAAGAAAAATATTTTTTCTGAAAATTTTTGTAAATTTTCAGATTTCTGACTTTTCCATGAATTTTCTGAAATTTCGAATTTTTTAATGATTTTTAGTATTTTTAATATTTTTAAATATCTTCTGAATTTTATTTTTTTTGTTTTTATGATTTTTTATTTAAAAAAAAAGATAATTCGGACTGGGTCAGGAAACCCGGCCCTGCTAACTTGATTCGGACCCTGTCAATCTGGGTCGGGCCACAAAAGACCGGGCCGGTCCTAAATCACTAGGGATAAAAAAAAGGCCCACGAAATTCCTTTTTTTTTTTAAAAAGCCCACGAAAATTCATTTTTTTATAGAAAAGCCCATTCCCAATTTTTTGATCTCGGCTCAGCCATCTCAGCCCGCAATGAACCCAACCCGGCATACACAAGCCCAAGACTAAGCCCATATTCTTGTCTTTTTTTTAATTATTTTTTTGGCCTTTTTTGTTTTTCCTTTTTTTTTCTTTTTTTTTAATTTTTCTTTTTTTCACTTTTTGTCTTTTTCCCCTGCAGATTTCCTTCCTGTTTCTGCATGCATGCACGCTTCTCTCCCTGCGTTTCTTCCTCCATCGAATCTACCCTCAACGGAGCTATGTTTCGGGCACGCCTACTTCGCCGAGACATTGTCATCGACGAACTCAAATTAGGACCTCGCGAGATAAACGGGAAAGACTGACTAAGGTGACCCCTAACCGCGGGCTTCTCCGGCGGGAGGGGTGTGCGCGAAGGCCGGTTCGAAAAATGAGAGATGTGCCACCAAAAAAGAGAAAACACCGATGACATTATCGAGACAACAATATTAGAGCAGATCGTGTAGATAACAGAGATCTAAGCTCCGGTTTTAAGGATTCAAGTTCGCTTCCTCAGTGAAGCATTTCATCAAACACTCGGCGTGCGTGAGTAAAACAAAGGGTTCTCGACTCGAGTCGAACTCAGACCGGGCCTAGCCTTCTAACTAGACACGACAGCATGTAGAGAAACCTTCATGGAGGCACGGCAGGGGCCGGGGCTCACCCGAACTGGTCGGCGCGAGCTCCTGCCCGACGCCTCGCAAAAACAGTATAAAAATGCCCCTGGGGAGAAAACTTACCTGTTTCGGGCGAGGTGACACGGCGGACAGCGGCTGACGAACGGACTCCGACGGCGTTCGAACACGCTTCTGGGTTTGCTCTCTCCCTCTCCCTCTCTCGGAGTTCTCTTTTTTCCTCCGTCTCCTTCTCCTCTTTTTTTTTTTCGATTCTGTCTTCGTCCTTTTCTTTTATTCTGTCTTGTCCCCCTCAGAAACTCCCCTTCTCTCTCGGTCTCCCGGTCTTCCTTCTCTCCGTTTTTCTCCTGTTTCTCCCCCTCAGAAACTCCCCTTCTCCTCCTTCTCTTGGCTGAGCCCCCGAGACCAAAAACCTCCTCTCTTGTTCTCTTTTTTTTCGCCTTTTTTTCTCTGACTCCGCTGCTGCTGCCCTCTTTCAGCTCTCCTCTTCTGGTCTTCCTCTTTCTTTCTTGTTGCTGCTGCTCGCGTGCTCTGCCTTGTCTTCTCTGCTCTGACTCACCTGCCTCTTTCCTCTTTCTGCTCTGCTTCGGCTGCTGCGTTTGCTGACTTGCTGCCCTTTCTTTTGCTGCTTTGACTTGTCGCTTTTCCCTTTCTGCTGCAGGTCCCGCGTGCGGAGAAGAAAGGAGCAAGAAGAAGCGGACGGGCCGGGCCGGGAAAGGAAGAAAAAAGGAAAGAAGAAGAATGGGCCAAGCCCGTGTGGGAGGGAAAAGAAGAAAAGAAAGGGGCCGGGCAGGCCCAGCCCTAGCCCGAACCCACAATGTTTTTTCAAATCTTTTTTTTTTTTTTTAAAGAAAAATTCGATTTTTTTAAAAAAAATTTAATTAATTTTAAAAATAGTGATGCAAATGCTCCTAATGTCTATATGCAATGCAATTTTAATGAAAGAATTTTTTTGTCAAGGGATTGGAGACTAATCTCTAATTTTCCAATATAATTAATAAATACTAAAACAAATTGCCAAAATTTAGATGTCAACACTGACGATGCCTAGAAAGCGAGGTGATTATGTCAATGAAAAGGGGAAGAACAGGAGTGGAATCGGTGGTGGGACCAAAGTGGCTTAGATGAGCTATGCAGTAAGCAAAAGGAAAATCAAAAGATAGGCACTTTTTCCTGAAAGGGCTTGGTTAATGAAAAGAGGCATTAATTGGGTTCAAGGAAAATGAACAATGCGGAAACAAAATGACAAGTGACAACTAGTTAAGATGTTGTTATGCTTATGAAGAAAACCGAAGACATCCTTGTTGCGACCTAAAATTTTTGAAAATAGGTTTAGGGGTACTGTTAATTTCGAGTCGACGGCCTCTCATCAACTTGGGCTCTCCCAAGCCCATACCCCGCACAACGTGGGATATTCACAAAATATTCAAACAAGGAGTCACCACTAATTTATTGGGGTCGACTAGGAACTAAGTGAGACATGGGAGTGTGCATCACTTTCTATGTAACTAGAGAGTCTAGAGTCGGGGATTTAATTACGCTAATTATGCGATTAACGTCATTTCGGTACCTAACTTAATTGTGTGTTTCAAAATATTATCGCAACCTATTCGAGAAATCTGAGATCTGTCCTAACCGTTTTAAGGTAAGGAAATGACATCTAAAATATCATTACAAAATAAAGTGTAGAAATAATTCTATTAACGTAAACTAGAATAACCTAATGTAAAGCCCTAAAGACTTATTCAATTTTGGATGTTTTTTTTAAGGGTTTTCTAATTTTTGAAAATTTTTCTGAATTTTTCCGAATTTTAAAATTTTTTTATGTTTTTAAAATTTTTTAATATTTTCTAATTTTCCAAAATTAAACAAAACAAATTTTCAAAATTTTTGATATTTTTTTTGCTTTTCTGAAAATTAAAGAAACATTTATTAATGTTTTTGGAATTTTCTAATTTTCTAATTTTTTTAGAATTTTAAAAATATTTTGGATCTTTTTTTGTTTAAAAAATTTCAAAAATTTTCTGAATTAAATTTTTTTTTTTTTAAATTTTTAAGGATTTCGAATTTTTTAAATATTTTTAAAGATTTTTAATTTTTTTTTTTTTTTGAATTTTTGAATTTTTAGATTTTTAAAATTTTTTTTATCATTAAAAAGGTAATTTGGACCGGGTCAGGAGACCCGGCCCTACTAAACCGACCCGGAGCCTATTGGTCCGGGCTGGACTAACGACTGGGCTCGGCCCGGTTGAATTTTTTAAAATAATGGCCCATTAAGAAAAGAAAAGAAATCAGCCCATTTCCCTATTTAGAAAAATTCCGTCCAAAATCTCAGTCTAAATCCATCCGAAAATTGCTCAGCCCAGCCCATTTTCATTCTATTTTCAGCCACTTTTTTGTTATATTTTTTTTAAGTTCGATTTTCTTTACTTTTTCTATTTTTTAATTCTTTTTTTTCTTTTTTTGTCTTTTTCCTTATTTTGTCTTCTTCTGCTGCAGATTCCTCCATACAGCATCGTCTTCTTCAACCTTCGCCGCTTCTTCTTCGTGCGTTTCTCTTACATCTCTCATTTCGCAGCCGGAACATCAACGCCACACCATTTTGGCCGTTGACCAACGCCACAGCAACATCACCGACCGTCATGTTTCGCCATCACAAAGCCGAACGACGCCAGCCTATCGCCGGCCGTCCACTCCGGCGACCGAAAGATGAAACATAAAATAAACAACGGACATAGCACGAAAAGCACAAGACAATACAAGGAAAGCATGGAAGAAGACGTAGATCGATAATTTATGAACAAACACACGTTAAATGGGACTACCAGGGACAGATCCGACTGTGAGAGCTTCGGAGTTTCGTTCAGGCATTCTGTCGAACAGGCGGGATGCACTACAAAGTCCTAAGGTTTTTTGGCTCCACCGAGACTTGAACGTGCACCGGACTCACAAAACATGGCTTAAAAGATGTCACAACAACCAGAAGAGCGATAGACAGGGGCCGGAGCTCGAGTAAACTGGTTGGCCATGAGCTCCGGCCCGGTGTGCCCATGATCAAAACAGCAAAAAGAAACGAGGCAAACTCTTACTTGTTTGGCTCATACTACCACGACGGCGAGTTGTCGGCAGAACAGCAGCAGCGTCGTAGGGTGGAGACCGGCGTCGATAGGACGTAAACACGGTGGAGGGCTGTTCGAGCAGCGACGTCGGGCAGTCGGAGCAGCGGCAGCGTCGTCGGGCGGAGGCTGGAGGCGCCTTGGCCGGGGCTCGGAGACCCGAAGAAGACAGCCTCCCTTCTCTTTTTCTCTGCAGATCTGCCTTCCTTGTGGCTCTCTCTCAGATCTGGATTTTCTCCAGAACCTCCACTCTCACTCTCCCTTAGATCTCCCTTTCGTCTCTGTTTCTCGCCCCAAAAACCCAGAACAACAGCCACCCCCTTTCGCATTACTTTCTTCGTTTCTGCTTCCCTTTTTCTTTCTGCGTTTTCCTGCAAAAACCGAAAACCCAGCCTCTCCTCCTCCTTCTGCTCTCGTGTTCTTTTCTTCTTTTTTTCTTCGTCGCTCACCTCTCCCTCTAGCCAGAACCGACTTCTCGCCCTCCTCGCTCTCGGTTTCTTCTTCTGCTATCTCCCCCGTCCTCCCTTTCTTCTCTCTGTCCACCACCAGAAAACAGCCCCTCCTCTTCGTTGTTCTGTCTCCTTTCTTTCTCAGCTCCCCTGTCCGAAAACTGCGGCCTGCGTTTCCCTTGCTGCCGTTTTTTCTTTCTCCTCAAAAACCAGAACAACAATCGCCGGAAAACCTCCCTCCGAAACCCAGAAAACACCAGCTAGCCTCCTGTATCTCTCTTCCCACATCGTTTTTCTCTCGGGCCCTGGTTTTCTGCCTCTCTTTTTTTTTTCATTTCTTCCTCTGCATTTTTCTTTCGCTCCTGTCCACAACCACTCCCACTGACCGGCCAAATCGTCCCTCAGCTCAGGCCATCATTTTCTCCTTCCCCCTCGTCCGAAAACCAGAAACAACTCTCTCCGTCCCTGTTTTTCTGCTCCGGTTTTTTCCTCCTCTAGAATCGTCGCCTTCCCTCACGCTCATCTCATGCTCGCCCATTCTTCTTTCCTCCGCGTGACAGCACAGCAAGGGAATCCCTTGCTGGCGTCACAGTGCAGACCTCCGCTCTGGCGTCATAGCCTGAGAGAAACTAAAACGGCATCGTGCGTTGTGTGCGTGTGTGAATAGAGTGTGAAAAGAAGGGAAGGTATCGTGGGTTGGGCTTGTGTTTCTGACAATTATAGTGGGCTTGTAGGAAATAAAGTGGTGGGCTTAAGGGATTAAAAGAGTAGGCTGGGCTATGACAGCCCACCCGACCGAATTTTTTTTTTTCGATTTTTTTTCGATTTTTTTAATTAATTTTTTTAATCTTTTCTATGAATTAATATGTATTTATATATGAAAAATAAATGGGCATTTAAAAAAAAATAAACAAAAATTCGGGTGTCAACAATCCTTGTGAGCATATTTCATAATATATGAAAAATCTTCTCACTTGTTCACTCATGACATATCATCACAGTAAATAATTCACTATCTAATAATTGCAGAGTAGATGTTTAGTTGGAATGTGTCAGTATAGTGAGTAGTGAAGTCCCATTTCCAGACTACTCTTACGATACATCAGACCCCAGTGGTGGGAAAAAAAAAGTAAAATGCTCTGAAGCAATATGATATCTACTGTTTCTGCCTTAGCCCTTACCCGTTTGTGCTTCCAGGCCTTGCCCAACTACAGAGTCTTTTAACAGGGTGGATATTTGCAAGTGTCCCAAGCTGCATGTAAAAAAGAGATACCATATAAGCTCTTGTGTCAAATCATCAAGCACGATTTAAATCAAAAACTTTAAACAAGGAATTATTATGCTTACATTGATCCTGAGAAATGAGTAAACCACTGTTGTTGGAGTAGCAATGGCCTGGTGAGTGGGACGGTGAGTGTGAGTAGAGAGGTTCATGTTCAATGATGCTTCTAAGACCTTGTTTCCTGGAGTATAACAGCAGCCCCTTTTTGTGTGGGTACAGTCCACAGCATGGGGCGATTGCCTGTTTGCAAATCTATGTTGTCCTAGAGCTGATTAAAATTAGTTGAATACTTGCGATGCACCAAAGTTTTCTGTTCATTGGATCAAGCACTGCTGACTTGGCCTCTTGTGCATCGAATCAACAGCAAGAGTCTCCATGTTTGTTGGAGAATTACACAAGAAATTGCTGAGCGTGCTTTCTAAGTTTGCCGTAGCTTTATGAGGCTATCAATTAGGAGAAAGTATGGGAAGATATAGACCTCAGCTGTAAAAACATGAACCCGAACCTTTTTCTTTATTCATCATTTCACTCCTGTTTTCACATATGCAAATGTGCAATAAAAAAGAGGTCTTCAAAATGATAATCCAATCTTTCTTCTTTGTTCTGCAACACCTGAGCATGCTTTTGTTAACTTCATTTTTCAGTTCAATTAGATCACTTATTGCTTCAGCTTCTGGAAGTCATTGCATTTGATGCTTCGAACTGCACAATTACCAGGGAACATATTCCTTTATGTCAGGATGAGACAGAATTGGCCGGTCCTAGTTGTTAAGTCAAATGATAGGCTCATGTGTTGTAGAAGATTGACGATTACAGGTGTGCACTTCTTTCAGCTATATTTCCCCTACTAATCCTTGTTGGGACCAAAAGAGAAGTCATCCTATTATAAAACTTTAAACTCTATCTATCAATGTTGCCGACCTGTGGTAATGAGACCATACCTGTAAAGCTCAAATGCCCTGTGGTGTTTCTTCATTTCTCACATTCTTTGCCTCTACAAATACTTAGCAACTCCATTACAGATGATATCAATATACAGTAGACAAGAGATGATGGTGTAAGCTTGTAGTTTCTCACAAGTCCTATCCACACTATCATGCTAGTTGGTGTTGCAATCACTCACTGCTTCATCAAAGGAAGATGTATGGTTGGAATCAACTAAATATCAAAAGTGAAGTGCATATTCGGTAACTGCATTCTGGTTGGAGCACAAAAGACAAGCAAGAGCAATGAGGACAATGGCCAAAGAGTGTTCAAGCATTTCAGTTGATTGTTAAATTAATCGAGCACTATGATCATCTTATATAGCTGATATGACACAATTCCTATTGGTGATATTCTTCATAAAGAGGGGCATAGCATTTGCTAGATGGATCAACCTGTCCAAACAAGAAAGTAGTATCAAATGCCTGGCTCATAAAGGGCCTACCCAGAAATTAAGATTTTAATGTAAAAGGGCTTAAAGCATATGCTTGGGTTGTCACATACTCAGATTACTAAATGTCGTTCAATAATTTGTGTTTTTTGTAAAGTTTGATTGCAGTGGTTGTCGATTGTTGATTCAAGAGTCCAGTAAAAGCAAGTTTTGTAGGTTCTCATTTTACAGGAATTGGGTCATGTCAGAGTCAGGCAACTTGTCAATCCTCTCACTTCTGCCTTCTTGGTATGCATAAATTCTTCCTTTTTCATTCGAGTCCTATGTTAGTGTTTTGTGTGATTCTGGTTTGATGATGGTAGATGCCCGCCCAAGCGCCGAACTGGGACAAGATTTTGGAGGACCCAACCTTGCCTTTTGATGGTGGACATTGGAAGCAGTGATGCCACCCTCGTATTCAAAAGTCTTTGCCCTCGTGTAACTTCTGTTTGCTCATTGCAATTATATGTTGGATAGTGCTCTGCGTTCCAAAATATCGACTTTTCCTGAATTCCCAACTGAATGGCACCAGGACATTTTTGAATTCTTGTTGTGGTAGAAACCTTGGTAATATGCTTCTGTTGTCAAAGCTCGTAGAAGCATTTTTCTTTGAGGTCACACAACACGCCGTGATAATTTGCTCAATTGAGTTCATTGCATTAGATAAATCTAATTAATAAATAGATCATTCTCTTGTGTGTGTTTGTCCGTTGTGCCTGCATGGATTAACAAAGAGGCTGCAACTACAGGGCTAGGCTGTCTTATAGGAGACAGTTGTGGAGAAATTAAACTGGTTAAAGAAAAAGTCGAATAGACCATAGGCCTTTAAATTTCTCTGATTGACTATGCATTATCACTGTGCTCCAATCAACCGCCATCATATCAAATTGACATGTGAACCCTACACAGTTATAAAGATCTGCAGCTTAGCAGACTCGGAATTGAGTTTCCTTTCTTTGAAATGATCTTATATTTTAGAAGCCATAGCTTTCCGGACAACTATAGAAGCTTTGTCATCTTCTCTCCTTTATCCTTGTGGTGTGCTGCTTACTCAATTCAATTTCCCTTCTCTTCTCTTAATGGAGTTGCTCTACTTGGATCATGCTGTTAAGGATCCAATTTATATATCTATTTCTCACTTGACCACAAAAGATCTTTGCAAGGAAAAAAAACTTGGTTCCTAATATTAGAAGCTAGGAACCTATACCTAGATCTGAGTTTGACTTCCCCATATTCTTGTTAAGGAACCTATGGAATTTGACTTCCCCAGATTCTTGATCTAATCATTATATAAATTGAAAAGTTCTTGGTGAACACTTGAATAAAGTACAATTAGACAAAAAGTACTAAATCTGAGTTCCCACCAATAATCTAGTGACTTGATTTCAATTTCCTTCTCTAGTTCAAATGAATTGGTTTAGAACATTACTAATGAGATTCCGAACCAAAAAGCTGTGGAAGTACTCAATTTTGTTTATTTATGTTATAGACTGCGGGGTGATTAATGTTCTCATGAAGTGACATGGAGTTACAAAATCTTCCCTTCTTTTCTTTTAGAACATGTTAACCACCTGTTATCTTTTCATTGGCAGATGATGAGCGCAATTCATATCTAATTCCCTTGTACGTGTCTGTCCATGTTCACTGGATGATGAGCACAATGTACATCTTATTCCTTTGTGTGTGTCTGTCCAAGTTTATTGGACTAATGAGATTGATAACTGGTTAATATGATGTGACTAAGGTAAAATTTCAGATCTTAAAGAGTTTGGGAAGTGATATTTGACTTACTAATATCTTCTTATGCTTCTTTGTTTTGTTTAATTTATCTTGCTGAATTAGTCATTATGATTATCATTTGGACCTCATTTTAGTAAACAGGCATCATGTTGCTTGCCTGCATGGGACATCTTTCCTCCAGTGATAGTACGTGAAATTCCCAGGCAGTGGCAGATTTCTCGTGTGGCTCAAAAAAGCAAATCCCTCAGGAAACTATCTGGAATTGGAAATCCTGCAGAAGGTATGGCATGAACACCTTGCGTTACTTTTAGCACACTCAACAGTGTCTCTGATTGGGTTAGTGTACCACAATCTTGGCTTAATCTCATTTGATAGAAGAGCATGGAGATTCAGTTCATATTCTTGAAATGTACTATTTGCAGCTTGCTAAGCGTGCAGAATGCTGGGTGAAGGAGCTGCCTCTAAAGAACTTGCAGGCTTTGATATATTTGCACATCATTGTTTTTCTCATAGCTTCTTGACTACATTGCAGACATTTTCTGTTTGCAAATGCCCCCGTTTGTTTCAAACATGTGATATGCACTTACCTAGGTCCTTTGATGTTAGTTTCAATCCTTGTAAGTGTCTCGTGTTTACAACTTCTTAGGAACTCATATCTCTTTACCTCCCAAATAGTTTTAACTAGTTTGTCAGCTGAAGGAATGAACTTATTACTCTCGTTCCATATTTTGATGCAGTGTCCAGATCCTCATTTCAAGAAAACGCATCACAAGAGAAGGGTTGTGAAGCCTTTGGTAGATTCTATTTCGGATAGTCTAGCGTCTGGGGGAAAGGTATGTGTGCTACATTTCAGTTTTCCATTGTCAGTAGAAGGGTTACTGCTTTGGGTCTTTCCATCAAGTCTTTGTTCTTTTTTGCTTGTGAGCTATTTTTATGCTTTCTCATATTTTGTTGTGAAAATACAAGTTCAACGATTAGCTTCAAATGCACATGTGCGAGGACTGTATTGGATTAATTTAATCCACTTTGCAATTCCATTAACGAGCTAGCGAATTCTTTGCTTAGCCTACGTAAATCTTGCTTATTCTATTCAGTCCACATTGTGCTGATCATCTTTTTGTACTAAGATCCCACCATGATATTCTAACTCTTTTTCTTTCTTTAGCGATTCTGACTTAAACAAAAAATTGGTGATACTTCAGTAGAAAATTCAGCTGCTGGTTATAGCAAATGGAAAGACTGTTTAACGCTTGAGGACCATAGGGTTGAACTTACAGGGGCTTGCTGTAAGAGCAAAAATTTGTTAGTTTGACATGATAGCCATCTATGAACATCAGCTCTTAATCCCTTGTTACGATAAAATATATGTCATTGACATTAAGCAAATGTATTGTAAAAACGCAACAAACATAAAAAAAAATAGTAGGAAGTGATATTATATTGAATTAAAATGAAATGGCTTATTATTGCCATTGGGGACACTGATGAAACCTGCAATTACCCAAACCAAACCCCAACCAATATCTGAGATACTTAAAAAATCAAGGGCATCGAATGCTTACAAAATTAGTTCATCCCTATTTTCCTTAAAAAGGAAATTGACAGGTATGATGAATATTAATGCAGGGATTAACAACTAAAATATGCTATCTAATAAAAGAGTTCCCCTTCTTTTAGATGATGTCAACAAAAAGAGTCATATTGATGCACTAGTGAGTACACATGAATGGTTGGGTACAGAAACCAAATGCGCTTGTTGTGACATCAGTTAATGTCCAGCTAAATTTGAAAAATGACCCAAATTATTTAATTTCAATTAAACGGAAGTGGAACAAGTTCTTTACTTTTCACTTTCTTTGTCCCTTTATGATGCATATCTAAAAGCATTCACCAATGGAGTTGAGAGCCGCATCTTCGAAAAAAATCATCTGAAGGAGAGAATTTTCATACTCGAGATCCGGCAAGAATAATGTCTTCTGTTAATCAAAGTCTATGAGCTTAGACCCTTGTGCTAATGCTTTTTTTAAGATTTGGACTTCTTGCAATGCGAAAAAATGTTTGAAAAAAATGTGCAACGATGTTGATCTAGGATTGCCCAAATATATTGATTGATGACATGGGGGCTGTCAACCACCGCAATTAGGACAACAAAAAAATAATTAAGGAAGCATCCTGGAATCGCTGGTAAAATCTTAGTTTATGTATTAGGTGTTTAAAAACTTTGAAGAATTCATTCATAGTATCTTGGAATCACTGATGAACCTTACTTTATGCATTAGGTGTTGAAAAATTTGGAAGAATCCTCCACGTAATTGCACTGATGAACCTCATTTTATGCATTAGGTGTTGAAAAATTTGGAAGAATCATCCACGTAATTGCACTGATGAACCTTCTTTTATGCATTAGGTGTAAAAAAAAAACTGCGTTATCAACTTTGATAGGTTGGAGTGATGTTGCCCTGTATACATATGAGTGCATTTATCTTTCTGTATCTATATATCAACCGGCCCAAAACAAAGACCCCCCCCCCCCCCAAAAAGGACTATCCTAATATTTTTATTAATTACATGAGGAGCTATCAATCACCAAGAGTAGGACAACATAGAAATCAGAGAAGCATCTTGGAATCGCTGATGAACCCTATTTAATGCATTAGCTGTTGAAAAACGTGGAAGAATTCCTTCATATTATTTCACTAATGAACCTTGTTTTAAGCAAAAGCGGAACAGATTGATCTTAGTTCAAACTATTCATAAGTTCACGTTGAACCTTTGCATTCCGAACCACATTTTTCTGGTAGAGGTCCTTATTCATTAAACTCGGTGCGAAGGCTCATTCATCTTCAAATGCCTCATATTACAATCAAGAAATCCAATCCCAAGCTCTGATATCAATTGTTGAAGTGTAATCCATGGAAACGACAGGATCTTGTAATTTATATAAATGCGAAAATACTAGAGAAATAACGATGAATAATAAAGATACGGTAGATTTACATGGTTTGGTCTAATTGTCGGTATCTACATTTACAGGGAGAGCCAGTCACAAATAATTCACTATAATTGGAGAATCAGAATTATAATCGCTCATATGCTCGAGTGTTTCTTCCACCTAAATTTAAGCATAAATCTAAAGTTCAAACTCACAACACTAAATCACTGGGTATTCAAGCTTCAGCAATCTGCTTATGTATGTAAGAAAAATAAAAACTTTGTTCTTTCTTCTATGCTTCATCCGGCGGCCGCAACTTCTCGACTTGGCGACAGCCCTAAACTCGTCGAAGAAGATCGTCGTTCGCCGAAGCAGAGAAGGAATCCCTTGCATCCTTTACCCCACAAAGACGTTTTTGCCTCCTCAATTTCAATAAATATAAATTATAGAATATATGAGACCATATTTTGTCTTTTAGTGGCAAACTCTTTAATAGAGAGATCCTAATATGTGTGGGGAAATTTTTTTCAACAAATTTGATTTTGATATCCGAAATCAAACTCGAGATATTAATTTAATAACAATCAAAATCAGACATGCATTTGAGAACATCAAAACAATGGTGAAGTGGATCCCAACCGTCCCTGCGCATCAATTAAAAATGTGTGGAAGTCTTATCAGCAAGGTAAAAGCCTCCTTCAGCAAGCATATGCTTTAGTCAGAATTGTACAAGAATGCACGCTGCAAGTCCAGATTCATTATATTTCCACCATCTGTGCTTCTTGTTCTCTGTTCCCTTTGTGGTATCCATTAATCGAAGCTTTCTTCCATCATTCTAAGCAGCCTACGAGCATTATCCAGCGCCTCATATCTACAGTGACCGTAAATTAGCAAATTACACATGACGGGGATAGAGGGAGCTTGTGTTCCCAAAAGAGTTTTCCGAAAAGGTATTATGAATATCACAACTCCTCTCGATTCAAAAGTCATGTCCAATGTATTACTTTAATCTTAGAAAAATTTATCATATTCACATTTTAGGCGATTTTCTTACAAAGAAATATTTAAATATTCATCCTTTTGGATTTTGAGGAATTTCCTATCTCCTGTTGGAAATTTTTTAAGGTGTAGAGTTTCAAACTTAAAAATAAGTTTTAAAAAAATAGGATATGGGTATAACGTGGCAAAAGTTGGCTCGTGATAGGCTGGGCTAAACTTTCATCATTAATTAATTTGCATAGTGATGTTTTAAATAATTGTGGAAAAAAAGGGCTCTGACAGCACCAAGCGGACCAACTTTCTGCTTGGGGGAACTTTCGTGCAACGGTTGACTGGTCGACCAAGTGGGAAGAGACGCTGACGCACGGCGGCTGGTTCATTTCGCTCACCTAGTACGGTTGACTGGTCGAACAAGTGGGAAGAGACGCTGACGCTCACCTAGTACGGTTGACTGGTCGAACAAGTGGGAAGAGACGCTGACGCACGGCGGCTGGTTCATTTCGCTCACCTAGTACGTCATCCCCGCTCTTCCTGTACTGTGTTTCGTTCGACCCCTAAATGTATGCCGCTGTCCGGTTCGGTTCGCTCACAAAGTACGTCATCACCGCCTCTTCCTGTCTGGTTCTATAACATCCTAGATCCGGTCATTGTACACATATTGTTTGCTTTGGAATCCACCGGGCCCTCACGGTTTTGTTCCTCCGAGACGCGTATGTATAAGAAGAGAACTCATATCTTTATATGCTAGTCAAGGATTTTCTCCTTAGGTGATGTGGGACAAGAGACGCGCCCCTCCCTACGCACATCCGAGGACCGAGGCGCGGATGCATCGCCAACTATCCTCCCTACACATCGCCGCCTAGGCCATCACATTTATTATTCTCACAAATTTTCACGGCTCAACAATGCAAAAATAGGACTTCGCCGCTCGATATTTTCAATATTCTGAATTTGAGCCCTAAATCTGAAAAATGATTCGATTGGAGTAACAAGAGGCACGTGTATTCATCGCGTGTTGCGTAAAATAATCGAGTCGGCTTTGCGAGGCTCCCACGGCGCGCACATGCGAAACCTTCTTCTTCTTTTCCTTTCTTCTTCTTTCCCTCTCTTCCCTTTTCTCTCCTTTTCTTTCTCCTGAATTCGTTCAGCTTCTCTACGTGGAAAGTGAACCCCACTTAGGGTGCGTTTGGTTCAGCATTTAGAAAGCCCATTGGGGAAATGCTGCGCAGTTTAGCCTAAAGGGCTTTTAGGGAATGCAAAAACTGTTTGGTAAATTTTACTTTGAAATGCAACTTTGAGAGAAATGATGTTTGGTAGAAAACACAATTGAAAAGCCCATTTGGTGATTACTCAAAACTTTTTAATTTTTATTTATTTAAAATTTAAAAAAATAATGTTTGCAACTTTTTTAATTTATATTTTGACAACAATGTTAAAGATGTCATGTAAATAATTTTATTAAAAATATATTTTTTTTTTGCTAAGAAATATCAAATGGAAAAAATTCACGTGCTCTCTTCTCAATTACAAGAAGAATACTTTTATTATATTAAACATGGTAACATATGCTTTAAGGAAAAAAACTCATTATCCTTAAAAATTACAGACATCCTTAACTATTTTCTAAATTCATATCAGATGCTACATCATCATTTAAAGCATTACTCTCCGTATTTACATCATTGGAATCCATTGCATATAAATTGAGATCCAAATCCATTTTAATAAAATATGCATCATTCATGGCATTTTTTCGTAATTGAGAAAATTAGAAAGAGGCAAAGACATTCTTTGAAGACAGTAATTTCAAGATGTCGCGGTTGCAATAGATATGATGTGCTCTTTTGGTATCACTTTACTCAAGTTGTATCACCTCGTAGAGGAGAAAAGATCACCCAAGATAAGTTGTAAATATCCTGGATAGTATTTACTCAAACTCTATAGGAATATATATGTTATGTTTCTTGATATTCCTTCTCTTGAATGTATTGAAATACCAACCTGCAACAAGCGTGCCACAAGTGCCAGGCTCTTATGTAATCCTTAGAGACCAATAAAATTGCACGCGACAACTCTATTTGCAATAGGGTACGTTTGTTAAGAAGAAGCATTAGTCTTTTCAAGCTTGTGGTCCAAACTTGCAAAAGAACAAGAGTCGACACATTGCTTTCTGGGGAATAATAAGGAATTTATTCATGCCTAGGACTCTTTCTGCAATCCCGTATTCTTTGCTCTGTAACATATAGTGTCATAGCAGATTACAACATTTAAACCATATACACTTCAGCCTTTAGTGCTTCCCTAGTCCTCCACCTGTCGGAAGCCATGTCAATTTGACAAGGGAAAAGCCACCTCCGATTCTAGAAGAAACTGAGCTCTCTGGACTTGGTAGCCTTTTGCTAAATCTCTGAACAAAAGTCTTGAGTACGCACTCCATTTTTACACAAAATTTGGTACCAACAAGTCACAGATGATCACACCTACTGCTGAACAAAAGTATGCGTTGAGCTGGTCTTGGTCTTCGGAACGTGCATTCGGAATTTGACTACTTCATGGGGAGGTAGTTTTCCACAAGAAGAATGGAGTTTGTTGATCACGGTTTGGAAAACCGATGTTATCCCAAAACACAGAAAATTATAGAGAAGCAATTCTTGTGAATCTTACAAAATGATAAGATTACCGTGACATAGTAATGGCACAATAATCATATGAAATCTCTTGCAATAGAGATTTCAATGCCCTGGACTCCGCAACCTCCACTTTGACTTTTCAACTCTTCTTTTCTTTTCTTCTTTTTTTAAACCCAAGTGGGGCCACCAATCCAAAAAGAGCTTCAATTTACAGGTTTGGTTCGCTCACTAAGTACGTCATCACCGCCACTTCCAGCATCTCCTCAAGCCCTATATATAGCAACGCTTCTCCTTCCCTCTCATCAGCTTTCTCTTCGCATCTCAAAACACACAAAAAACGTAGTTCTCTTCCGGTTTAGTTTGAAGCCGTGCTCGTGAGCTCAGTGAAATGGCAATGTCTTTGGAGGATGAACATTCAGTGAAGGCTTTCGGATGGGCAGCCAGAGATTCTTCAGGACATCTCTCTCCCTTCAAGTTCTCAAGAAGGTAACATTCCTTGGGATTTTTTTTTCTTTACGTTGATTCTCATTTTGAGGGGTGCATCTAAATCTTCAATAGAGGGGGACATCTTTTTGTCACTATACATTGATTTTCTTTTTCACAGGGCCACCGGAGAAAAAGACGTAACTTTTAAGGTATTGTATTGTGGTATATGCCATTCTGATCTCCACAATGTCAAGAACGAATGGGGAATTACTTCCTATCCCGTTGTACCCGGGTATGAGTTTTCAAAAACATCATCTTTTTTTATTCTCTTACATGAGTAAACGACATTTTTGACCCAATAATGACACAAATTGGCCAATATATGCAGGCATGAGATTGTAGGTGTGGTCACCGAAGTAGGCACCAAAGTGACAAAATTCAAAGTCGGGGACAAAGTGGGTGTTGGGTGTATGGTCGGATCATGTCGCTCTTGTGCAAATTGCAAAGAGGATGTCGAGAATTACTGCCCTAAGATGATCTTCACCTATGGGGTAAAGTACTATGATGGAACTACCACCTATGGTGGCTATTCGGACATCATGGTATCAGACGAGCACTTCGTGATTAAAATTCCCGACAACTTGCCTCTTGATGGTGGTGCTCCTCTCCTTTGTGCTGGGATCACTGTCTATAGTCCATTGAAGTACTATGGGCTTGATAAGGCTGGAATGCATTTAGGCGTGGTTGGGCTTGGTGGGCTTGGGCATATGGCTGTAAAGTTTGCTAAGGCCATGGGCCTCAAAGTGACCGTCATCAGTACCTCACCTAATAAAAAGAAGGAAGCTATGGACCATTTGGGAGCCGATGCATTCTTGATTAGCCGTAACACAGAAGAGATGGAAGTAAGTTATAGTCACAACAAATTATATTCTTTGATGATGTATAGGGATAAGGTTAACATAATGTAGATATATGTTATTATCTTTTATTAACTGCAGCTTGCGATGGGTACAATGGATGGTATTATTGACACGGTCTCAGCTGTGCATGCTCTTTTGCCTTTGATTGGTCTTTTGAAAACTAATGGAAAGCTCGTCATGGTTGGCGCACCTGAGAAGCCACTTGAGCTAGCTGTTTTCCCACTCCTCTTGGGTAAGTCCTAAAAGTCTTTTGAGTTGTATAGTGCTTCTTAGAAAAAAAAAACTACTTGCATAATTGGTGTTTATAGATGAAATGCTTTTAGTTTCAATAGAAGATTCATTTTGAGTTTCACGAATGCAAAAAATAGTAACAAATAAGACCAATGACAGGTAGAAAGATGGTGGGAGGAAGTGGCTTCGGAGGGATGAAAGAGACACAAGAGATGATTGATTTTGCGGCGAAACACAATATAGTAGCGGATATTGAAGTTATTCCTATGGATTATGTGAACACTGCCATGGAGCGTCTCTTAAAAGCAGATGTCAAGTATCGATTTGTCATTGACATCGCCAATTCATTAAAGCCTTTCTGATGAAGATTCCAATGGACCACTACTTGGCTGAACGTAGAACCTATCTTGTCATTTGATAATCGTGTTTTGCAGTTATGATCTTCCTTCTACTATGTATGGTGAAGTTATTTCATTGTCCCCTTTGGAATAACGTTGACTACTTTGTATAGATAGCAGCCTTGTTTTAGGTTGTTATCCTTGAAAAGTATGCAATCCACATAATCGCAAGAGTTCCCTCATGTGTTGTGAGTGAATCATGCACTCAAAGCGAATACCCTTCCTCAACAATCTTTTTCTTACTGTAAAAGAAAAAAAATTAACCATACAACTTGATCACGTTGCGGGAAGTTTCAAGATTCAATATCGAATTTGATGATACGAGTTAAAGAATAAATAGTGTACTTAAATAATAGCTGGTCATTTTTGAGCCCATGCTAGGGTCCCATATTTTTCATACGGACAACTAGAAACACATTGGCTAGAGAACAATTCAAAGATTTTGGCAAGTAGATTTAAGTAGACCTGAAAAAAAGGAACTTGAACCCGATAATCCACCCAAACCCGCTTTGCAAATAGGGTAGGGGCGGTCTTTTTCCAACGCACAAAATAACCAAGTCAACATGCCATGACCTCTAAATTTTCAAGTTGGGTTGGGTCGAGTCAACCTGTTTTAACCCTCTTTGACCTGACATGAAAATAAGCTTCTTTATTTTTTCTCTTTGAATCATTATTGAAAATTTGAAACATTCAAAGTTACACAATATCCCATCTTTTTAGTCATGGAAGAAGTATAAAATTTCTATGAGTCCACATTATAAAGCGATGAATGAAAAGAATTTGAACAACACAAACATACTGAGATTCGTCTCCTACATTTGTTCATGACAAAATTCTGGTTAGGTGCTTAAAAGCCCACTAACTTAAATAAAAATTTGTAGATCATTGCTTTACTTAATAAATTAATTTAGTAAACAAATCTTAGTATCTTCGACATTGCTCAGATGATCCACTAGTTTGGTCAGGTCGACTATGTTTTACCTAACTTGACCCGAAATATGAAGAAATTTATTTTTTTGATTTTACTTGAATCACCATAATCATAGTTGAAAATTGGGAATAGTTAAAATTATACAATGTTTGATATTGTTAGCTAATATATATGTAATATCCTGGAGAATAAATAAATAAATTGGATAATGTCAAAGGAGAGTCTCTTTTTTGGTCAGAAGCTTAAATTGGACACCATCTTGTTAAATGTCAGAGCTTTATTAGCATAAATTATTGTTTTTCTTTATCAGTTAAAAAAAGTACATGTTTCCCTTGGAAGATACTCTTCGGGGTTAACCTTTTTATGATTTTTTAAACATACTTTTTATTCGATTTAATAATCTATTTAATAATAATCATTTTAAAAGTTTTCCCATTTATGTTTAATTTCTTATTCTAATGTATCGAGCAAATTACTTATGCAGTTATTTACGAAACTATCATAACTTCGTGGTCATTACACAAGTTTTCTATCTATTTAGTTGTCAAAGATATTTTTCTTAGAATTTTCTTCACCTAAAAAATGGGACTTATTTTCCAAAGAACAAAAATAGAGTAAAAAAAAAAAGCATTCTTGTAATTTGAATGGGACCATATATGGGTTGGTCAAGTGTTATTTATTTAGAACGACTCATTTTACTACTTAGACTCGAATGCGGATTATGATCCAGAATAACCTAAATCCTTTTGATTGCCCTATCTACATTTAATCATACAACTTAGAAATGATGTAATTAAAGAATTATTTCACATTATAATCAAAGTGCGAGAACTTTGATTCAAACATGTAGATTTTATATTCCCTGATTTTTTCATCACAATTCACTTGAATTTTTTTGGCTAAACTTTAGGATCCAAATTGCCGGCTTTACAACACGATAAATCACCAAGTAGGACCTTTTTTCACCTAAAAAGAACACGGAAATCCAAAAATCCAAGGCAAGCTTGAACCTTGGGACGCTTATATCTATTACTGTTACTAAAATACTTGTACTTTTCAATATAATGCAAGGATGTACGTTATTTGCAAGGAAAGATACAGTCTTCCCCACGTTGCTAAACTTAGGTTATTCTTCCTTTTGGAGCGACAATGCACCATACACGTATAAAACAAAAAGACGTATTATACTCAGTGTAGAAATACTTTAACATTTTATTTATTATCTACAATTTCGTTGATCAATAAATGATATAATAATTTAAATATCCCATATATACCACAGATATGATTATATCATACAATATTCATACAAATAGATATAATATCCTTTGGATTAATTATTAGATTGTATGAAATAATAACAAAATTTGACTATCAAATAGATAATTTTCATTAAATAATTATGGTCAAAGTAGGTAATTCTTCGTGGACTTATAAGTAAAACAATAATTTAAATTAGGGGTGTATAAGACAAACCACCAAAATCAAGAATTGCCTGGACCGGTTTGGTCCAGTTCTTAAGATAATTGATCCGGTTCCTGGTTCTTAAAAATGGAACCGATGTCCGGACGGTTTAATTCCCAGTTCCAAAAGGAAACGGAATGGACTGAATATTGATTGCTTAATCCCTTGTCTGCAGGGGAAAGAAGAGGAGAGGGATAGAAGCTACTTCTTCATGTTGAGATAAGGGAGAGATGATAGGGAGGAGGGTGTTTTTCGAGATATGTTTAAGTAGTGGGTAATTTGCATTTGTGTGAATATTGATTGCTCTTGATTAGAACAATCTTTCCTTAGGACGAAAAGTAGGCACCTTGAATGCAAGAATATTCTTCATGCATAGAACCTAGCGGGAAAGGACCTGTTTCAATATCCCTGTGGAACATTTTAGTTGGAGAAATTGATAGTCTCTTTTACTTTCAATTGGCATTCAATAAATGTATGATGATTCCCACGATACTGCTATTACACGTTTCTGTTGCTGTTCTCATGTATGTGTTGACTTTGGAGCCATGTCTTTGTTAAGGTCACGGTCAACTTCTTCTCTTTTGACCTCGTCATGGGACCTTGGGCAAATCCCAAATATATGTTCGCCTATATATGGAGATTGCGGCTGGGAAAGCTTGTGTCATTGCCCCATTGGGCATTGGTTTATGCTCTGTCATTGTCAGACAATCCATCATAAAGCTCTAGTTTCGACTGCCTTTCTAAATAGAAGTTCAGTATGCACTTGGCAGGGTTGCACCATGAAACAGAATCTAAGACTCATACGCTTGTTTGAATGGAAATTGAGATTATATATTGAATTTTTTCTTGGGAATTATTTTCCTTTTGACATTATGTTACTGTCATGGTGAAGCCAAAAAAGAACATTGAATCCAAACAAAGATGAATGCTGTGTGATTTGAATGATTAAAATGAGATATGCTCTGTCTGAGCTTTGTTTCCTTTGTGATGCGATTACTGGTTACATTCAAATTGCACTGTGTTTTTCTATGCTATAATTGTTTAAAATGCTTCTTCTTTTTTCACAAACCATCACTAATTGCTGTGTTGAAATTAAAGAAATTTTTTTTCTGCATTCATATTTAAGCTCTTATGGTTGGCTTGACTATGGCATTGGCCTCTAGAAACATAGTGTAATATACCCTGCATTTTTCTTATCTG
Source organism: Corymbia calophylla (assembly GCA_014182845.1). Classification (NCBI taxonomy): domain Eukaryota; kingdom Viridiplantae; phylum Streptophyta; class Magnoliopsida; order Myrtales; family Myrtaceae; genus Corymbia; species Corymbia calophylla. Next base: position 13,777,938 of record CM024696.1, on the reverse strand, counting down.
CCAGACTTGGTTGCAATAGCTGAAAGCATGGCTACTGTCAAGCATAAAATTCTGGTCTTATCAGGCAAGGGTGGGGTTGGTAAAAGTACATTTTCAGCACAGCTTTCATTTGCATTAGCTGCCTTAGATTTCCAGGTTGGTCTGCTGGATATAGATATCTGCGGTCCAAGCATCCCAAAGATGCTTTGGCTCGAAGGTCAAGAAATCCACCAGGGCAACCTCGGGTGGTCTCCTGTGTATGTTGAGTCCAACCTTGGTGTCATGTCCATTGGCTTCATGCTCCCAAATCCTGATGAAGCTGTCATTTGGAGGGGACCACGTAAGAATGGGCTGATCAAGCAATTCCTGAAGGATGTGTACTGGGGAGAACTCGATGTTTTAGTGGTTGATGCACCACCTGGCACCTCTGAGGAGCACATCTCAATTGTCCAATGTCTTCAGGCAACTGGCTTGGACGGTGCAATTATAGTCACAACCCCGCAACAGGTTTCATTGATTGATGTGAGGAAAGAGGTCAGTTTCTGCAAGAAAGTTGGAGTTCCAGGTCTTGGGGTTGTGGAAAACATGAGTGGCTTGGCTCAGCCCTTGAGTGATTTCCGCTTCGCAAAGATCACAGAAACGGGCCAACAGAATGATGTCACCGAGTGGGCATTGCAATATATGAGAGACAAGGCACCGGAGTTGCTGAATTTAATTGCTTTGAGTGAAGTGTTTGACAGTAGCGGCGGTGGTGCAGCGAAAATGTGCAGGGAGATGGGGGTACCTTTTCTTGGTGAGGTACCGCTGGACCCTCAACTTTGCCGGGCAGCTGAAGAAGGTAGATCGTGTTTTGTGGATCAGCGATGCACGGCTAGCGCACCAGCCTTGAAGAGTATCAAAGAGAAATTGTTGCAGAACTAGGGTCTTTCCCAAATGGCCATGGAGAATGGCGCATAGGGGACGGGCTTTGTTCTCCTGATGGGACATCTTGGGTCAACCTTTTGTTTTTCTTTTTTCTTTTTCCACTTCACCTCTTTGTGATCATGTGGAGAACTGTGAAGTGGTACATGTTTTATGTTTTTCTTGCCTATCTGTTTTTCGTGATTTGATAGTTTTCTGAATTGTTAATTTGGTGATATGAGTGTCAGATGAAAGTCAGATAATCCGAATTTTGGGTTCATGTTTGTAGTTTGGGTTTGCTAGAAATTATTAGTACCTAATTGGACTGGATCCTTCAACCTCAAAAAAATATGATGTGAGACATATCCTTTTGAGATCCGATTTTGAGGAAAGTCAATCTTCAAATTCTAATTTCAAAGTTGAGGATTAAGGATTGAGAACATATACGATCATCAGATACATTGTACGCTTCCCGTTCATTCTTTTATATAGCTTTGGCTCTAAAATAGCCGTTAGTCTTCTTTGCTCTTTATTTCCTGTTTTGATACAGGCCAAATTACAAAATAATAAGTAAATAAATAAATAAAACAAACTAATCTCTTTTTAAAATAGGAAAGTACCATTCGACCCAAGAAAAAAAAGGAAAGTACCAAAAATTATCATGCCTTCCGTGCTACTTTCCTTCTTTTTTTTTTCTTTATTTCATGTATTTACAAGTAAAGGAGATTGAAGTAAAGATAATTTACAAAAAAAAAAAAAGTGAGAACTCAAAACTGTAGAAGCCCAAACCACAAAATATCGTTCACTAATAAAGGGGTCTTGGTGAATGAGTTGCAAGGTATATGCTCCTCTCCCTTGAATAAGAATTTTGGGTTAGTATTATGTGTTTTGCCCTTACAATAGGTCATGTGCTTTGTATTTGTAGAGGCAACATCCCTTTTACTTTGTTAGTTCTCAATCTTTACCTCAATTCAATTCTTCAATTCCAACAATAGATCTGTTCACTGTTTTTTTCTGTTTTTAACAGATTCCAATAGGTATCAAGGTCTCCATTCAATAGTTCATCAGAAGCTCAAACATGAAATGAGCGATCATTCCCTCAACTAGATGCGATATTATGTATAAGAGATGAGTCTAAGCCTCTAAGGGTGAGATGGGTCTTCCTGAATTAGTATGAATTTGGGGGAAAATCGGCAATAACGTTACTGAAGCAAATAATTAGCTTTCTCGAATTCTTGTAGTAATTTGTGGCACTTTCTCAATATTCTATTATCCGGTCGGTCTTTACTTTTCATGTAGTTGTTGAGTCGATGTCTACTTTAATGATGCAAGAAAAATCCAAGTTAAGATGTATGATGGACAAATCCAAAGATATCCTTAGGGAGGATCCTCTCCATGTCATCTGCAGAATCTTGACTTGCATTGTTTGTGAATGCGGCAAGCATAAGCTTTGTCATCATTTAAATTTGATAATCCATCTCATAATTTACACGGTCATCACCTTCATAAGAACAAATCTCGTTCGATATGTAGACTAAAGAAACTAAGATTGCCACATAATTGGCTTAGTCTCCAAGGTGATGCTGTACTTCGACCATGATTATATTTGCATGATATAATTTATCTGCTTCTCTATTTACTTACGTAAGGCCAGAAACTTAATTCTGCCGACATTCTCCTTGTTTTCACCTTCTTTCTGCAACATCTTTAAATCATCCTTAGAGGCCACATTCGCACTCGCATCACCATTGTACCTTACTTAACTGTAATCCTGAGAAACATGGCTGCAAGACTGATTCCTGTATTTATGAACAATTTTGAATTCCATTAGTCTAACGTCCATTTGGTGGCCTAGGATGGAATCACATGCCAGTAGAAGTAAGGATTGATCTGATGAGCTTTGTAACTACTTAGTAACCGTACTTTCGTTACCTCCCTTCTAGGTCGACTTCGTTAGATTTGACAGGGTTCTGGTTGAGTTGTTTACTTTTGTCAGTAGTAATGAAAATGGTATTTTCTGACATTATGTCACTGTCAATGATGAAGTCGAAAAGAATATTGAATCCAAAAAAAATGAAAAAGCACATGATGCAAAAGGGTTGACTGCTATGTGATTGACTATCAAAATGAGGCATGCTCTGTCTCTGAGCTTCGTTTCCTTTGCGATACAACTAATGGTTCGATCCACGTTACATCATGTTTTTCTTTGCTACTAACATTCTTTGAAATGCCGTTTTTCACAATTCCATCGCTACTTTCCATGTTGAATTAAAATAAATTTTATTTTGCATTCATGTCTACCCTCTTAAGCTCAATAACCTTATGGAATTCAAAGTCACAATTTAAGATCAAAACACCATAACTTTGAGCTGCTACCCTATTATCTTTGCTGTTAACCACTAGTATTCTTAACAGGACAACCAATGAGCCACCAACTCCGGCCATCGCCGCTAACAATCACTTCCGACCACCATCTTTAGCCGCTAACCATTTAACAAATATTAAACCAACAGTACCAATACACAGGCTGTGAACATAAATATGAAAGGTATGAATTGTACCAGAATATCATTACCCGTATTGGCAATGTCAAATCATATTTCTCGTCGAGAATCACCACCAATTACCATTGAGACCCACGACTACATACAATAGCACAGAGGAGAATAAATTGGGATGAAAATGAAATCTACAACATGTGAAAGGAATTCATAACTAACTGGAAAGGAACTAGCAAACACATCCGGATATCAACAATTTTGAACAAAAATCATATAGAACATGTCTAAATGGTTTCTAATCAAAAAATCTTCTAGTATGGTTTTGTATTCGCATTCTTTATTGTATTTATGTAGTAGGAACATTTTTATTTAGAGATATCATGTCCGTTTGTTGTTAAAAGTTGGCCAAGGGAATTGGGAATCAAATCATTTGCATTCCCTTGTCAATCTGCAGAGATGGAGAGAATCGAAATGAATCATATTGGGCACCTGTTCCTTTTGCTTGGTAAGAATCGCATGTTACATTTATTTATTTATTTATTTATTATTATTATTATTATTATTATTATTATTATTGTTGTTGTTGTTGTTGTTGTTTTGTAAATTGGACTGAGCTAAAACAGGAAATAAAGACCGAACAAGACCTAACGCCTATTTTAGAGCCAAAGCTATATAGAAGGATGACCATGAAGCGTCCAACGTATCCTCGTCCCCCCCAAATTCTGAAATCTTGCGAGACCCACCTTTCTTCTTTCTTGTAAATTCTGTTGCCTTGTTTCGTCTTGATAAGTGAATTCTTACTTCGCTTCTGAAATCTTATGAGAACCACCAACTCTTTCTTGCAAATTCTGTCACCCCGTTTCGTGTTGATAAGTGAATTATTTACTTCGCTTCTTCCGAAAATCATGCCGTCCGTGCATGGTTCTTGGAATCTAAGCTTGAGCAGGACGACTCGGACGAGCCACGACCCTTGGCCGTCCTTACTCTGCTCGTCACGCAGCAACCCATGCTCCGCCAATTCGGTGGCGGCACGACGGCATATGGGTACCCCACTGAATTGGCAAGAATCTCCATGTTTCTTCCACCGGTTTTTCTTCAATTGCCGGCGGTGTACAGCTTCCACATCGAACGTGTGCTCGACCGTTTCGGCATTGATTGTCCGAACCAGCACTCCTTTGCTATGCGGATTTTGAGGGCCGCCCATGGTTTGTCTAGGCTTCATCCACATGGTATTCATATGATGGCAATTCTAAACTTGACGAGCTCAGAAATCTCAGAAGTGGAGGATTTGGGTATGCGCGAGGCAATGGAGTGACTTGACTCGGAAATGGGTTGTGTCATGAGGGGCGCGTCGAAATTGGCCATTCTCGGGTTGAAGGAGAAGTTCTACGCTGCCGAAGATAAGGATTGCTACTCTTATTTGTTTGGAAGAATTTTACAAGGTAGAAAAGGTCACGGAACTCCCTTGTTCCCATCTATTCCACCGCCAGTGCATCATTCGGTGGTTGGAAGGTAGAAACTCCTGCCTCCCTGTGTCGCTGTCAGTTAGATACTTAGGATAAATGAACTTCATTGCATAATTTTTCTTGCAATGAGTTTTGTAACTACTTAGCTACCGTAGATTGACTTTGTTGGATATCATAGTTTCTGTCAATAGTATTGGCAACTCAGATATGATAGAACTTAGTTGATTTCTTGTGATATTCTCAACCAAGAATCAATCCTCGTGCTGTTAAAGAAATATGAATTTTGAATACAGTGAACTGCTTCTCTTATTGTTCATGTTCTCTTTTCTTTGTTTTCTGCACTGGTCACTTCTGTTAATTTGATCCACTTGTCCAACTAAAGACAAGATGAAATAAAATAGAACTGTCGTGAATCATCGTCTGAGTTGTCTGAAGTCCTGCTGCTATTAGTCTCCAAAAGAAATTCCAAAGAGATGCGCTTGCATTGACTGACGATGCCTAGAAAGTGAGGTGATTATGTCAATGAAAAGGGGAAGAATAGGAGTGGAATCGGTGGTGGGACCGAAGTGGCTCAGATGAGCTGTGCAGAAAGCAAAAGGAAAATCAAAAGATTGGCACTTTTTCCTGAAAGTGCTTGGTTAATGAAAAGAGGCATTAATTGGGTTCAAGGAAAACGAACAGTGCTGAAGCAAAATGACAAGTGACAACTAGTTAAGATGTTATGCTTAAGAAGAAAACTGAAGACATGCTTGTGAGTATATTTCATAATATATGAAAAATCTTCTCACTCGTTCACTCATGACTTATCATCACAGTAAATAATTCACTCTCTAATAATTGTAGAGTAGATGTTTAGTTGGAATTTGTCAGTATAGTGAGTAGTGAAGTCCCATTTCCAGACTACTCTTACGATACATCAGACCACAGTGGTGGGAAAAAAAGAGTAAAATGCTCTGAAGCAATATGATATCTACTGTTTCTGCCTTAGCCCTTATCCGTTTGTGCTTCCAGGCCTTGCCCGACTACGCAGTCTTTTAACAGGGTGGATATTTGCGAGTGTCCCAAGCTGCATGTAAAAAAGAGATACCGTATAAGCTCTTGTGTCAGATCATGAAGCATGATCTAAATCAAAAACTTTAAACAAGGAATTATGATGCTTACATTGATCCTGAGAAATGAGTAAACCACTGTTGTTGGAGTAGCAATGGCCAGGTGAGTGGGACAGTGACTGTGAGTAGAGAGGTTCATGTCCAATGATGCTTCTGAGACCTTGTTTCCTGGAGTATAACAGCAGCCCCTTTTTGTGTGGGTACAGTCCACAGCATGGGGCGATTGCCTGTTTGCAAATCTATGTTGTCCTGGAGCTGATTAAAATTAGTTGAATACTTGCGATTCACCAAAGTTTTCTGTTGACTGGATCAAGCACTGCTGACTCGGTCTCTCGTGCACCAAACCAACAGCAATGAGTCTCCATGTTTGTTGGAGAATTACGCAAAAAATTGCTGAGCGTGCTTTCTAAGTTTGTCGTAGCTTTATAAGACTATCAATTAGGAGAAAGTATGGGAAGATATAGACCTCAGCTGTAAAAACATGAACCTGAACCTTTTTCTTTATTCATCATTTCACTTCTGTTTTCACATATGCAAATTTGCAATAAAAAAGAGGTCTTGGAAATGATAATCCAATCTTTCTTCTTTGTTCTGCAACAGCTGAGTATGCTTTTCTTAACTTCATTTGTCAGTTCAAGTAGATCACTTATTGCTTCAGGTTCTGGAAGTCATTGCATTTGATGCTTCGAACTGCACAATTACCAGGGAACATATTCCTTTATGTTAGGATAAGACAGTATTGGCCGGTCGTAGTTTTTAAGTCAAATGATAGGCTCATGTGTTGCAGAAGATTGACAATTACAGGTGTGCACTTCTTTCAGCTATATTTCCCCTATTAATCCTTACTGGGACCAAAAGAGAAGTCATCCTATTATAAAACTTTAAACTCTATCTATCAATGTTGCGGACCTGTGGTAATGAGACCATACCTGTAAAGCTCAAATGCCTTGTGGTGTTTCTTCATTTGTCACATTCTTTGCCTCTACAAATACTTAGCAACTCCATTACAGATGATATCAATATACAGTAGACAAGAGATGATGGTGTAAGCTTGTAATTTCTCACAAGTCCTATCCACACTATCATGCTAGTTGGTGTTGCAATCACTCACTGCTTCATCAAAGGAAGATGTATGGTTGGAATCAACTAAATATCAAAAGTGAAGTGCATATTTGGTAACTGCATTCTGGTTGGAGCACAAGAGACAAACAAGAGCAACGAGGACAATGGCCAAAGAGTGTTCAAGCATTTCAGTTGATTGTTAAATTGGTCGAGCACTATGATCAAAGGGCTAAGAGAGACAAAGTAATAATGGCTTCTCAAATAGCTGATATGACACAATTCCTATTGGTGATATGCTTCATAAAGAAGGGCATGGCATTTGCTAGACGGATCGACCTGTCCAAACAAGAAAGTAGTATCAAATGCCTGGCTCATAAAGGGCCTACCCAGAAATTAAGGTTTTAATGTAAAAGGGCTTAAAGCGTATAATTGGTTGTCACATACTCAGATTACTAAATGTCGTTCAATAATATGTGCTTTTCGTAAAGTTTAATTGCAGTGGTTGTCGATTGCTGATTCAAGAGTCCAGTAAAAGCAAGTTTTGTAGGTTCTCATTTTACAGGAATTGGGTCATGTCAGAGTCAGGCAACTTGTCAATCCTCTCACTAATTCTTCCTTTTTCATTCGAGTCCTATGTTAGTATTTTGTGTGATTCTGGTTTAATGATGGTAGATGCCTGCCCAAGCGCCGAACTGGGATAAGGTTTTGGAGGACCCGACCTTGCCTTTTGATGGTGGACATTGGAAGTAGTGAGGCCACCCTCGTATTCAAAAGTCTTTGCCATCCTGTAACTTGTGTTTGCATTCATTGCAATTATATGTTGGATAGTGCTCTGCGTTCCAAAGTATCGACTTTTCCTGAATTCCCAGCTGAATGACACTAGGACATTTTTTAATTCTTGTTGTGGTACAAACCTCAATACTATGCTTCTGTTGTCAAAGCTCGTAGAAGCATTTTGCTTTGAGGACACACAACACACCGTGATAATTTGCTCAAATGAGTTCATTGTATTAGATAAATCTAATTAATAAAGAGATCATTCTCTTGTGCGTGTTTGTCCGTTGTGCCTGCATGGATTAACAAAGAGGCTGCAACTACAGGGCTAGGCTGTGTTACAGGAGACAGTTGTGGAGAAATTAAACCGGTTAAAGAAAAAGTCGAATAGACCGTAGGCCTTTAAATTTCTCCGATTGACTATGCATTATCATTGTGCTCCAATCAACCGCCATCATATCAAATTGACATGTTAACCCTACACAGTTATAAAGATCTGCAGCTTAGCAGACTCGGAATTGAGTTTCCTTTCTTTGAAATGATCTTATATTTTAGAAGCCATAGCTTTCAGGACAACTATGGGAGCTTTGTCATCTTCTCTCCTTTATCCTCGTGCTGTGTTGCTTACTCAATTCATTTTTCCTTCTCTTCTCTTCTCTTGATGGAGTTGCTCTACTTGGATCATGCTGTTAAGGATCCAATTTATATATCTATTTCTCACTTGACCACATAAGATCTTTGCAAGGAAAAAAAATCTTGGTTCCTAATAGTAGAAACTAGGAACCTATACCTAGATCTGAGTTTGACTTCCCCAGATTCTTGTTGGGGAGAATTGATTGCTGTATATGGAATTTGACTTCCCCAGATTCTCGATCTAATCATTCTATAACATTGAAAAGTTCTTGGTGTACACTTGAATAAAGTACAATTAGACAAATAGTACTAGATCTGAGTTTCCACCAATTATCTAGTGACTTGATATCAATTTCCTTCTCTAGTTCAAATGAATTGGTTTAGAACATTAGTGAGATTCCGAACCATAAAGCTGTGGAAGTACTCAATTTAGCTTATTTATGTTATAGACTGCGGGGTGATTAATGTTCTCATGAAGTGACATGGAGTTACAAAATCTTCCCTTCTTTTCTTTTAGAACATGTTAACCACCTGTTATCTTTTCATTGGCAGATGATGGGCACAATTCATATCTTATTCCCTTGTACGTGTCTGTCCATGTTCACTGGATGATGAGCACAATGACATGTTCTTGATAACTGGTTAATATGATGTGACTGAGGTGAAACTACCTGGAGCCAGAATAACAATTTCAGACCTTAAGAGTTTCAGAAGTGACATTTGACTTGCTAATATCTTCTTGTGATTCTTTGTTTTGTTTAATTTATCTTGCTGAATTAGTCATTATGATTATCATTTGGACCTCATTTCAGTAAACAGGCATCATGTTGCTTGCCTGCATGGGACATCTTTCTTCCACCGATAGTATGTGAAATTCCCAGGCAGTGGCAGATTTCTCATGTGGCTCACAAAAGCATATCCCTCGGGAAACTATCTGGAATTGGAAATCCGGCAGAAGGTATGGCATGAACACCTCGCGTTACTTTTAGCACACTCAACAGTGTCTCTGATTGGGTTAGTGTACCACAATCTTGGCTTATTCTCATTTGATAGAAGAGCATGGAGATTCAGTTCATATTCTTGAAATGTACTATTTGCAGCTTGCTAAGCGTGCAAAATGCTGGGTGAAGGAGCTGGCTCTAAAGAACTTGCAGGCTTTGATATATCTGCACATCATTGTTTTTCTCATAGCTTCTTGACTACATTGCAGACATTTTCTGTTTGCAAATGCCCCAGTTTCTTTCAAACATGTGATATCCACTTACCCAGGTCCTTTGGTGTTAGTTTCAATCCTTGTAAGTTTCTCGTGTTTACAACTTCTTAGGAACTCATATCTCTTTACCTCCCAAATAGTTTTAACTAGTTTCTCTGCCGAAGGAATGAACTTAGTACTCTCGTTCCATATTTTGATGCAGTGTCCAGATCCACATTTCAAGAAAAAGCATCATTGCGAAGCCTTTGGTAGATTCTATTTTGGATAGTCTAGCGTCTGGGGGAAAGGTATGTGTGCTACATTTCAGTTTTCCATTGTCAGTAGAAGGGTTACTGCTGGGTCTTTCCATCAAGTGCTGTTCTTTTTTGCTTGTGAGCTATTTTTATGCTTTCTCATGTTTTGTTGTGAAAATACAAGTTCAACGATTAGCTTCAAATGCACATGTGCGAGGACCTGTATTGGATTGATTTAATCCACTTTGCAATTCCATTAATAGAGCTAGCAGAATTCGCTTAGCCTACGTAAATCTTGCTTATTCTATTCAGTCCACATTGTGCTGATCATCTTTTTGTACTAAGATCCCACCATGATATTCTAACTCTTTTTCTTTCTTTAGCAGTTACAGCTTAAACAAAAAAATGGTGATACTTCAGTAGAAAATTCGGATGCTGGTTATAGCAAATGGAAAGACTGTTTAACGCTTGAGGACCATGGGGTTGAACTTACAGGGGCTTGCTGTAAGAGCAAAAATTTGTTAGTTTGACATGATAGCCATCTGTGAACATCAGCTCTTAATCCCTTGTTACGATAAAATATATGTCATTGACATTAGCAAATGTATTGTAAAAACGCAACAAACATAAAAAAATAGTATGAAGTGATATTATATTGAATTAAAATGAAATGGCTTATTATTGCCATTGGGGAAACTGATGAAACCTGCAATTACCCAAACCAATCCCCAACCAATATCTGAGATACTTAAAAAATCAAGGGCATCAAATGCTTACAAAATTATTTCATCTCTATTTTCCTTAAAAAGGAAATTGACAGGTATAATGAATATTAATGAAGGGATTAACAACTAAAATATGCTATTCGACAAAAAAAAATAACAACTAAAATATGCTATCTAATAAAAGAGTTCCCCTTCTTTTAGATGATGTCGACAAAAATAGTCATATTGATGCACTAGTGAGTACACATGAATGGTTGGATACATAAACCAAATGCGCTTGTTGTGACATCAGTTAATGTCTAGCTAAATTTGAAAAATTACCCAAATTATTTAATTTCAAATGAACAGAAGTGGAACAAGTTCTTTACTTTTCACTTTCCCTGTCCCTTTATGATGCATATCTAAAAGCATTCACCAATGGAGTTGAGAGCCGCATCTTTGAAAAAAATCATCTGAAGGAGAGAATTTTCATACTCGAGATCCGGCAAGAATAATGTCTACTGTTAATCAAAGTCTATGAGCTTAGACCCTTGTGCTAATGCTTTTTTTAAGATTTGGACTTTTTGCAATCCGAAAAAATGTTTGAAAAAATGTGCAACGATGCTGATCTAGGATTGCCCAAATATATTGATTGATGACATGGGGACTGTCAACCACCGCAATTAGGACAACAAAAAAATAATTAAGGAAGCATCCTGGAATCACTGATAGAATCTTATTTTATGTATTAGGTGTTTAGAAACTTCAATAGCATCTTCGAATCACTGATGAACCTTACTTTATGCATTAGGTTTTGAAAATTTTGGAAGAATCCTCCACATAATTGCACTGATGAACCTTATTTTATGCATTAGGTGTAAAAAAAAAAAAAACTGCGTTATCAACTTTGATAGGTTGGAGTGATGTTGCCTTGTGTACATATGAGTGCATTTATCTTTTTGTATCTATATATCAACCGACCCAAAACAAAGAACCCACCCCCCCAAAAAAAGGACTGTCCTAATATTTTTATTAATTACATGGGGAGCTATCAACCACCAGGAGTAGGACAGCAGAGAAATCAGAGAAGCATCTTGGAATCGCTGATGAACCCTATTTAATGCTTTAGCTGTTGAAAAACGTGGAAGAATCCCTTCATATTATTTCACTAATGAACCTTGTTTTAAGCAAAAGCGGAACGGATTGATCTTAGTTCAAATTATTCATAAGTCCACGTTGAATCTTTGCATTCTGAACCACATTTTTCTGGTAGAGGTCCTTATTCATTAAACTCGGTGCGAAGGCTCATTCATTTGCAAATGCCTCATATTACAATCAAGAAATCCGATTCTAAGCTCTGATATCAATTGTTGAAGTATAATCTGTGGAAACGATAGGATCTTGTAATTTATATAAATGCGAAAATACTAGAGAAATAACGAGGAATAATAAAGATACAATAGATTTACGTGGTTCGGTTTAAATGTCAGTATTTACATCTACGGGGAGAGCCAGTCACAAATAATTTACTATAATTGAAGAATCAGAATTATAATCGCTCATACGCTCGAGTGTTTCTTCCACCTAAATTTAAGCATAAATCTAAAGTTCAAACTCACAACACTAAATCACTGGGTATTCAAGCTTCAACAATCTGCTTATGTAAAAATAAAAACTTTGGTCCTTCTTCTATGCTTCATCCGGCGGCCGCAACTTCTCGACTTGGCGACAGCCCTAAACTCATCGAAGAAGATCGTCGTTCGCCGAAGCAGAGAAGGAATCCCTCGCATCCTTTACCCCACAAAGACGTTTTTGCCTCCTCAATTTCAATAAATATAATCATAGAATATATGAGCCCATATTTTGTCTTTTAGTGGCAAACTCTTTAATAGAGAAATCCTAATATGTGTGGGGAAATTTTTTCAACAAATTTGATTTTGATATCCGAAATCAAACTCGAGATATTAATTTAATAACAATCAAAATCAAACATGCATTTGAGAACATCAAAACAACGGTGAAGTGGATCCCAACCGTCCCTACGCATCAATTAAAAATGTGTGGAAGTCTTATCAGCAGGGTAAAAGCCTCCTTCAGCAAGCATATGCTTTAGTCAGAATTGTACAAGAATGCACCGTCGGCTGCAAGCCCAAATTCATTATATTTCCACCATCTGCGCTTCTTGTTCTCTGTTCCCTTTGCGGTATCCATTAATCGAAGCTTTCTTCCATCATTCAAGCAGCCTATGAGCATTATCCAGCGCCCCATATCTACAGTGACCGTGAATTAGCGAATTACACATGACGGGGATAGAGCGAGCTAATGTTCCCAAAAGAGTTTTCCGAAAAGATATTATGAATATCACAACTCCTCTCAATTCAAAAGTCATGTCCAATGTATTACTTTAATTTTGGAAAAATTTATCAAATTCACATTTTAGGTGATTTTCTTACAAAGAAATATTTTAAAATTCATCCTTTTGGATTTTGAGGAATTTCCTATCCCCTGTTGGAAAATTTTTAAGGCGTAGAGTTTCAAATTTAAAAATAAGTTTCAAAAAAATAGGATATGGGTATAACGTGGCAGAAGTTGGCTCGTGATAAGCTGGGCTAAACTTTCATCATTAATTAATTTGCATAGTGATGTTTTAAATAATTGTGGAAAAAAAGGGCTCCGACAGCACCAAGCGGAAAAAAAGGGCTCCGACAGCACCAAGCGGACCAACTTTCTGCTTGGGGGGAACTTTCGTGCAACGGTTGACTGTTCGAACAAGTGGGAAGAGACGCTGACGCACGGCGGCTGGTTCATTTCGCTCACCTAGTACGTCATCCCCGCTCTTCCTATACTGTGTTTCGTTCGACCCCCAAATGTATGCCGCTGTCCGGTTTGGTTCACTCACAAAGTACGTCATCACCGCCTCTTCCTGTCTGGTTCTATAACATCCTAGATCCGGTCATTGTACACATATTGTTTGCTTTGGAATCCACTGGGCCCTCACGGTTTTGTTCCTCCGAGACGCGTATGTATAAGAAGAGAACTCATATGCTTATAAGCTAGTCCAGGATTTTCTCCTTAGGTGATGTGGGACAAGAGACGCGCCCCTCCCTGCGCACATCCGAGGACCGAGGCGCGGATGCATCGCCAACTATCCTCCCTACACATCGCCGCCTAGGCCATCACATTTATTATTCTCACAAATTTTCATGGCTCAACAATGCAAAAATAGGACTTCGCCGCTCGATATTTTCAATATTCTGAATTTGAGCCCTAAATCTGAAAAATGATTCGATTGGAGTAACAAGAGGCACGTGTATTCATCGCGTGTTGCGTAAAATAATCGAGTCGGCTTTGCGAGGCTCCCACGGCGCGCACATGCGAAACCTTCTTCTTCTTTTCCTTTCTTCTTCTTTCCCTCTCTTCCCTTTTCTCTCCTTTTCTTTCTCCTGAATTCGTTCAGCTTCTCTACGTGGAAAGTGAACCCCACTTAGGGTGCGTTTGGTTCAGCATTTAGAAAGCCCATTGGGGAAATGCAAAGCAGTTTAGCCTAAAGGGCTTTTAGGGAATGCAAAAACTGTTTGGTAAATTTTACTTTGAAATGCAACTTTGAGAGAAATGATGTTTGGTAGAAAACACAATTGAAAAGCCCATTTGGTGATTACTCAAAACTTTTTAATTTTTATTTGTTTAAAATTTAAAAAAATAATGTTTGCAACTTTTTTAATTTATATTTTGACAACAATGTTAAAGGTGTCGTGTAAATAATTTTATTAAAAATAAATTTTCTTTTTTTGCTAAGAAATATCAAATGAAAAAAATTCACGTGCTCTCTTTCTCAATTACAAGAAGAATACTTTTATTACATTAAACATGGTAACATATGCTTTAAGGAAAAAAACTCATTATCCTTAAAAATTACAGACATCCTTAACTATTTTCTAAATTCATATCAGATGCTACATCATCATTTAAAGCATTACTCTCCGTATTTACATCATTGGAATCCATTGCATATAAATTGAGATCCAAATCCATTTTAATAAAATATGCATCATTCATGGCATTTTTTCGTAATTGAGAAAATTAGAAAGAGGCAAAGACATTCTTTGAAGACAGTAATTTCAAGATGTCGCGGTTGCAATAGATATGATGTGCTCTTTTGGTATCACTTTACTCAAGTTGTATCACCTCGTAGAGGAGAAAAGATCACCCAAGATAAGTTGTAAATATCCTGGATAGTATTTACTCAAACTCTATAGGAATATATATGTTATGTTTCTTGATATTCCTTCTCTTGAATGTATTGAAATACCAACCTGCAACAAGCGTGCCACAAGTGCCAGGCTCTTATGTAATCCTTAGAGACCAATAAAATTGCACGCGACAACTCTATTTGCAATAGGGTACGTTTGTTAAGAAGAAGCATTAGTCTTTTCAAGCTTGTGGTCCAAACTTGCAAAAGAACAAGAGTCGACACATTGCTTTCTGGGGAATAATAAGGAATTTATTCATGCCTAGGACTCTTTCTGCAATCCCGTATTCTTTGCTCTGTAACATATAGTGTCATAGCAGATTACAACATTTAAACCATATACACTTCAGCCTTTAGTGCTTCCCTAGTCCTCCACCTGTCGGAAGCCATGTCAATTTGACAAGGGAAAAGCCACCTCCGATTCTAGAAGAAACTGAGCTCTCTGGACTTGGTAGCCTTTTGCTAAATCTCTGAACAAAAGTCTTGAGTACGCACTCCATTTTTACACAAAATTTGGTACCAACAAGTCACAGATGATCACACCTACTGCTGAACAAAAGTATGCGTTGAGCTGGTCTTGGTCTTCGGAACGTGCATTCGGAATTTGACTACTTCATGGGGGAGGTAGTTTTCCACAAGAAGAATGGAGTTTGTTGATCACGGTTTGGAAAACCGATGTTATCCCAAAACACAGAAAATTATAGAGAAGCAATTCTTGTGAATCTTACAAAATGATAAGATTACCGTGACATAGTAATGGCACAATAATCATATGAAATCTCTTGCAATAGAGATTTCAATGCCCTGGACTCCGCAACCTCCACTTTGACTTTTCAACTCTTCTTTTCTTTTCTTCTTTTTTTAAACCCAAGTGGGGCCACCAATCCAAAAAGAGCTTCAATTTACAGGTTTGGTTCGCTCACTAAGTACGTCATCATCGCCACTTCCAGCATCTCCTCAAGCCCTATATATAGCAACGCTTCTCCCTTCCCTCTCATCAGCTTTCTCTTCGCATCTCAAAACACACAAAAAACGTAGTTCTCTTCCGGTTTAGTTTGAAGCCGTGCTCGTGAGCTCAGTGAAATGGCAATGTCTTTGGAGGATGAACATTCAGTGAAGGCTTTCGGATGGGCAGCCAGAGATTCTTCAGGACATCTCTCTCCCTTCAAGTTCTCAAGAAGGTAACATTCCTTGGGATTTTTTTTTTTTTCTTTACGTTGATTCTCATTTTGAGGGGTGCATCTAAATCTTCAATAGAGGGGGACATCTTTTTGTCACTATACATTGATTTTCTTTTTCACAGGGCCACCGGAGAAAAAGACGTAACTTTTAAGGTATTGTATTGTGGTATATGCCATTCTGATCTCCACAATGTCAAGAACGAATGGGGAATTACTTCCTATCCCGTTGTACCCGGGTATGAGTTTTCAAAAACATCATTTTTTTATTCTCTTACATGAGTAAACGACATTTTTGACCCAATAATGACACAAATTGGCCAATATATGCAGGCATGAGATTGTAGGTGTGGTCACCGAAGTAGGCACCAAAGTGACAAAATTCAAAGTCGGGGACAAAGTGGGTGTTGGGTGTATGGTCGGATCATGTCGCTCTTGTGCAAATTGCAAAGAGGATGTCGAGAATTACTGCCCTAAGATGATCTTCACCTATGGGGTAAAGTACTATGATGGAACTACCACCTATGGTGGCTATTCGGACATCATGGTATCAGACGAGCACTTCGTGATTAAAATTCCCGACAACTTGCCTCTTGATGGTGGTGCTCCTCTCCTTTGTGCTGGGATCACTGTCTATAGTCCATTGAAGTACTATGGGCTTGATAAGGCTGGAATGCATTTAGGCGTGGTTGGGCTTGGTGGGCTTGGGCATATGGTCAAAGTTTGCTAAGGCCATGGGCCTCAAAGTGACCGTCATCGCACCTCACCTAATAAAAAGAAGGAAGCTATGGACCATTTGGGAGCCGATGCATTCTTGATTAGCGAAGTAACACGAAGAGATGGAAGTAAGTTATAGTCACAACAAATTATATTCTTTGATGATGTATAGGGATAAGGTTAACATAATGTAGATATATGTTATTATCTTTTATTAACTGCAGCTTGCGATGGGTACAATGGATGGTATTATTGACACGGTCTCAGCTGTGCATGCTCTTTTGCCTTTGATTGGTCTTTTGAAAACTAATGGAAAGCTCATCATGGTTGGCGCACCTGAGAAGCCACTTGAGCTAGCTGTTTTCCCACTCCTCTTGGGTAAGTCCTAAAAGTCTTTTGAGTTGTATAGTGCTTCTTAGAAAAAAAAAACTACTTGCATAATTGGTGTTTATAGATGAAATGCTTTTAGTTTCAATAGAAGATTCATTTTGAGTTTCACGAATGCAAAAAATAGTAACAAATAAGACCAATGACAGGTAGAAAGATGGTGGGAGGAAGTGGCTTCGGAGGGATGAAAGAGACACAAGAGATGATTGATTTTGCGGCGAAACACAATATAGTAGCGGATATTGAAGTTATTCCTATGGATTATGTGAACACTGCCATGGAGCGTCTCTTAAAAGCAGATGTCAAGTATCGATTTGTCATTGACATCGCCAATTCATTAAAGCCTTTCTGATGAAGATTCCAATGGACCACTACTTGGCTGAACGTAGAACCTATCTTGTCATTTGATAATCGTGTTTTGCAGTTATGATCTTCCTTCTACTATGTATGGTGAAGTTACTTCATTGTCCCCTTTGGAAAAACGTTGACTACTTTGTATAAATAGCAGCCTTGTTTTAGGTTGTTATCCTTGAAAAGTATGCAATCCACATAATCGCAAGAGTTCCTTCATGTGTTGTAAGTGAATCATGCACTCAAAGCGAATGCCCTTCCTCAACAATCTTTTTCTGAGTATAAAAGAAGAAAAATTAACCATACAACTTGATTGCATTTCGGGAAGTTTCATGATTCAATATCAAATTTGATAATACGAGTTAAAGAATAAATGGTGTACTTAAATAATAGCTGGTCATTTTTGAGCCCATGATACGGTCCCATATTTTTCATACAGGCAACTAGAAACACATTGGCTGGAGAACAATTCAAAGATTTTGGCAAGTAGATTTAAGTAGACCTAAGAAAAAGGAACTTGAACCCGATAATCCACCCAAACCCGCTTTGCAAATAGGGTAGGGGCGGTCTTTTTCCAACGCACAAAATAACCAAGTCAACGTACCATGACCTCTAAATTTCCAAGTTGGGTTGGGTCAAGTCAACCTGTTTTAACCCTCTTTGACCCGACATGAAAATAAGCTTCTTTATCTTTTTCTCTTTGAATCATTATTGAAAATTTGATATATTCAAAGTTACAAAATATCCCATCTTTTAGTCATGGAAGAAGTATAAAATTTCTATGATTCCACATTATAAAGCGATGAATGGAAATAATTTGAACAACACAAACATACTGAGATTCGTGTCCTACATTTATTCATGACAAAATTCTGGTTAGGTGCTTAAAAGCCCAGTAACTTAAATAAAAACTTGTAGATCATTGCATTACTTAATAAATTAATTTAGTAAACGAATCTAAGTATCTTCGACATTGCTGAAATGATTCACTAGTTGGGTCGGGTCGACGATGTTTTACCTGACTTGACCCGAAATATGAAGAAATTTACTTTTTTGTTTTTACTTGAATCACCATAATCATAAATGTTTGATATTGTTAGCTAATATATATGTAATATCCTGGAGAAAAAATAAATAAATTAGATACTATCAAAGGAGAGTCTCTTTTTTGGTCGGAAGCTTAAATTGGACACCATCGTGTTAAATGTCAGAGCTTTATTAGCATAAATTATTGTTTTTCTTTATCAGTTAAAAAAAGTACCTGTTTCCCTTGGAAGATACTCTTCGGGATTAACCTTTTTATGATTTTTAAAGATACTTTTTATTCGATTTAATAATCTATTTAATAATATTCATTTTAAAAGTTTTCCCATTTATGTTTAATTTCTTATTCTAATCTATCGAGCAAATTACTTATGCAATTATTTACAAAACTATCATAACTTCGTGGTCATTACACAAGTTTTCTATCTATTTAGTCGTCAAAGATATTTTTCTTAGAATTTTCTGCACCTAAAAATTGGGACTTATTTTCTGAAGAACAAAAATAGGGTAAAAAAAAAGCATTCTTGTAATTTGAATGGGACCATATATGGGTTGGTCAAATGTTATTTTTTTAGAACGACTCATTTTACTACTTAGACTCGAACGCGAATTATAATCCACAACAACCTAAAACCTTTTGATTGCCAGTCTACATTTAATCATACAACTTAGAAATGACATAATCAAAGAATTATTTCACGTTAAAATCAAAGTGCGAGAACTTTGATTCAAACATGTAGATTTTATATTCCCTGATTTTTTCATCACAATTCACTTTAATAGTTTTGGCTAAACTTTAGGATCCGAATTGCCGGCTTTACAACACGATAAATCACCAAGTAGGACTTTTTTTCACCTAAAAAGAACACGGAAATCCAAAAATCCAAGGCAAGCTTGAACCTACCTGACTAAAATCAATTTGGGACACTTACATCTATTACTGTTACTAAAATACTTGTACTTTTCAATATAATGCAAGGATGTACGTTATTTGCAAGGAAAGATACAGTCTTCCCCACGTTGCTAAACTTAGGTTATTCTTCCTTTTGGAGTGACAATGTACCATACACGTATAAAACAAAAGGACGTATTATACTCTGTAGAAATGCTTTAACATTTTATTTATTATCTACGTTTTCGTTGATCAATAAGTGATATAATAATTTAAATATCCCATATATACCAAAGATATGATTATATCATACAATATTCATACAAATAGATATAATATCCTCTGGATCAATTATTAGATTGTATGAAATAATAACAAAATTCGACTATCAAATCGATCATTTTCATTAAATAATTATGGTCAAAATAGGTAATTCTTCGTCTACTTATAAGTAAAACAAAAATTTATATTAAGGGTGTATA
Organism: Corymbia calophylla; assembly: GCA_014182845.1. Taxonomy (NCBI): domain Eukaryota; kingdom Viridiplantae; phylum Streptophyta; class Magnoliopsida; order Myrtales; family Myrtaceae; genus Corymbia; species Corymbia calophylla. Next base: position 13,758,064 of record CM024696.1, on the reverse strand, counting down.
AGACAAACCGCCAAAATCAAGAATTGCCTAGACCGGTTTGGTCCAATTCTTAAGAGAATTGATCAGGTTCTTGGTTCTTAAAAATGGAATCGGTGTCCGGAATAGTTTATTTCCCAGTTCTAAAAAGAAATGGAACGGACTGATTAAATATGCGTATTTTTTATTAGTTCAAAAAAACTTAATAATATATAAATAAAATACTACGTCGTTTAATTGTTTCACGAATTATGGAACAATAACTCTTCGCTCATCATTACCATCTCTCGTCGTGTATAATCGCTCTTTATTGGGAAAAAAAGTGTTTGATTTAATTGAATTAAACCATATTAGACTTTAATAGACTATTCGGTTTAATTCCTAATCCTAGTACCAAACGGTCTGGTCTTCGATTCTCAATTTTATCGTGAAATTGGATCAGATCAAGAATCGATCATCCCTAATTTACATTCATTCTTATAGCATCAAGCCGAGCCACCTTCCTGCCCGGACGGGATTGCAAATTTTATGTCAAAAAAAAAAAAAAAAAAAGGCCAAAAGAAAAAAAAAAAAAAAAAAGCAAGAGACGACGCCATCGTACACGTCGAGATTTTCTGTGTTCCGACGATTGTTTCGGACCCTCGGAGCAAACGGTGTCGTGTCGGCAGAGAGAGCCACGCCGACTCGAATCGAACGCGTTGGGGAAAACGTATAAAGCCGACGCGACGCCGTCGCCTGAGCGCCTCAACCCTCTTCGCAGCGATGGAGAACGGTGACGTCCCGGAGGACGCCAACGAACGTAAGTCTCTTTCCCCCTCTCTCCACGAATTATTCGGAGGAAGCATTTGATCGATTGATGATTGAATTTTTCGGGGTTTGTTCTGCGCAGATTGCCCCGGCACCCTGTCGGAATCCGCTGGAAAGGCCGATGCTTGCGAAGGTTGCCCTAACCAACAAGCCTGCGCCACTGCTCCAAAGGGTCCCGACCCAGGTCCTCTCTCTGTCCCCCTTCGATTAATCGCGTCGGGGTTGTTTGTCCTGTAGCTCCGTTTGATTGTAAACTTCAACGATTGAACTGAGCGAGGTTTGCTCTTCTGTTTGTGAGTGTCTGGCATTCTTGGGTTTTGCATTTCTGGGTTTTCTTTTTCGTTTTTCGTCGTGGTTGAAAGTTGGGTGTTAGGGTACTTGAAGTGGGCAGGTGTGTGTTTTGGAAACAGATTTGGTTTGGTTCTCGTACTTCCCCTGCGAAAATACTTTAACAGTGTCAATATTTACAGACAAAAAAAAATATTCAGTTATTGAGGAAAAATCAGTATACTTTTAATGTCGAATCAAGATAAACTAGGACAGAAATAAAGCTTTAGGTCGAACTCTTCTTTGGTGTCAAGGTAAAAGCTATGAATAGTCATCGAATGCTAGGAAAGGGCAGAAGAATGGGACGAACATGGTGATTTAGCAGGTATGCGCAGCGCTTTGATTTGATTATCTTGGAGAATCAAATCTTTATACTGCATGGTCAAGTTGTTGGAATTTCATTAATCCCTTGTCTTCATGGGAAAGAAGAGGAGAGGTATAGAAGCTACTTCTTCATGTTGAGGATAAGGGAGAGACGACAGGGAGGAGGGTATTTTTTGAGATATGTTTAAGTAGTGGATAATTTGTATTTGTGTGAATATTGATTGCTCTTGATTAGAACAATCTTTTCTTAGGATGAAAAGTAGGCACCTTGAATGCAAGAATGTTCTTCATGCATAAAACCTAGCGGGAAAGCACCTTTTTCAATAGCCCTGTGGAACATTTTAGTTGGAGAAATTGATAGTCTGTTTTACTTTCAATTGGCATTAGATAAATGTATGATGATTCCCGCGATACTGCTATTACACGTTTCTGTTGCTGTCCCCATGTATGTGTTGACTTTGGAGCCATGACTTTGTTAAGGTCACGGTCAACTTCTTCTCTTTTGACCTCGTCCTGGGACCTTGGGCAAATCCCAAATATATGTTCGCCTTTATATGGAGATTGCAGCTGGGAAAGGTCATGTCATTGGCCCATTGGGTATTGGTTTTTGCTCTGTCATTGTCAGAGAATCCATCATAAAGCTCTAGTTTCAACTGCCTTTCTAAATAGAAGTTCAGTATGCACTTGGCAGGGTTGCACCATGAAACAGAATCTAAGACTCATATGCTTGTTTGAATGGAAATTGAGATTATATAATGAATTTTTTCTTGGGAATTATTTTCCTTTTGACATTATGTTACTGTCACGGTGAAGCCAAAAAAGAACATTGAATCCAAACAAAGATGAATGGTGTGTGATTTGAATGATTAAAATGAGATATGCTCTGTCTCTGAGCTTTGTTTCCTTTGTGATGTGATTACTGGTTACATTCAAATTGCACTGTGTTTTTCTATGCTATAATTGTTTAAAATGCTTTTATTTTTTTCACAAACCATCACTAATTGCTGTGTTGAAATTAAAGAAATTTTTTGTTTGCATTCATATTTAAGCTCTTATGATTGGCTTGACTATGGCATTGGCCTCTAGAAACATAGTGTAATACCCTGCGTTTTTCTTATCTGCCAGACTTGGTTGCAATAGCTGAAAGAATGGCTACTGTCAAGCATAAAATTCTGGTCTTATCAGGCAAGGGTGGGGTTGGTAAAAGTACATTTTCAGCACAGCTTTCATTTGCATTAGCTGCCTTAGATTTCCAGGTTGGTCTGCTGGATATAGATATCTGCGGTCCAAGCATCCCAAAGATGCTTGGGCTGGAAGGTCAAGAAATCCACCAGAGCAACCTCGGGTGGTCTCCTGTGTATGTTGAGTCCAACCTTGGTGTCATGTCCATCGGCTTCATGCTCCCAAATCCTGATGAAGCTGTCATTTGGAGGGGACCACGTAAGAATGGGCTGATCAAGCAATTCCTGAAGGATGTGTACTGGGGAGAACTTGATGTTTTAGTGGTTGATGCACCACCTGGCACCTCTGATGAGCACATCTCAATTGTCCAATGTCTTCAGGCAACTGGCTTGGACGGTGCAATTATAGTCACAACCCCGCAACAGGTTTCATTGATTGATGTGAGGAAAGAGGTCAGTTTCTGCAAGAAAGTCGGAGTTCCAGTTCTCGGGGTTGTGGAAAACATGAGTGGCTTGGCTCAGCCCTTGAGGGATTTCCGCTTCGCAAAGATCACAGAAACGGGCGAACAGAATGATGTCACCGAGTGGGCATTGCAATATATGAGAGACAAGGCACCGGAGTTGCTGAATTTAATTGCTTTGAGTGAAGTGTTTGACAGTAGCGGCGGTGGTGCAGCAAAAATGTGCAGAGAGATGGGGGTACCTTTTCTTGGTAAGGTACCACTGGACCCTCAACTTTGCCGGGCGGCTGAAGAAGGTAGATCGTGTTTTGTGGATCAGCGATGCACGGCTAGCGCACCAGCCTTGAAGAGTATCATAGAGAAATTGTTGCAGAACCAGGGTCTTTCCCAAATGGCCAAGGAGAATGGCGCATAGAGGACGGGCTTTGTTCTCCTGATGGGACATCTTGTGTCAACCTTTTGTTTTGCTTTTTCTTTTTCCACTTCACCTCTTTGTGATCATGTGGAGAACTGTGAAGTGGTACATATTTTATGTTTTTCTTGCCTATCTGTTTTTCGTGATTTGAAAGTTTTCTGAATTGTTAATTTGGTGACATGAATGTCAGATGAAAGTCATATAATCCGAATTTTGGGTTCATGTTTGTAGTTTGGGTTCGTTAGAAATTATAAGTACCTAATCAGACTGGATCCTTCAACCTCGAAAAAACATGATGTGAGACCTATCCTTTTGAGGTCCGATTTTGAGGAAAGTCAATCTTCAAATTCTAATTTCAGAGTTGAGGATTGAGGATTGAGAACATATACGATCATTGGCATCTTTTTTTATAAGTTATGCTAGATAACAATGCACATTTTAAAAGTGACAATTCAAAACTGCAGCAAACCCAAATCACAAAATATCGTTCACTAACAAAGGAGTCTTGGTGAATGAGTTGCAGGGTACATGCTCCACACCCCTGAATAAGAATTTTCGGTCAGAATTGTGTTCTGCCCTTAAAAGATGTCATGTGCTGCGTAATTGCAGAGGCAACATCCCCTTTTACTTTGTTAGTCCTCAATCTTTACCTCAATTCGATTCTTCAATTCCAACAATAGATCTATTCACTGTTTTTTCTATTCTTAACAGAATCCAATATGTACTTGAACAGTTCAACCATTATTTAGGAAAAAAAAAACTAAAAAATTAGAAAGGAAAAAGATGGCACTACTCATTTGCATGCGGTGACAACCAAGGAAACAAGAATATGTCAATTCTAGCTGGCCAGGCATGTTTGAGATTGGTAGTGATTACCTTGCATAGATTAAGAGGTCAGTTGACAGATGAGTGCTTGCTAGTGTAAGGAATAAAATGCTCATCCTTTCAATCTCCCCACATGTATGAAAGTGTAAGAGAAACTTTTCATAATTTTTGCCTATTTACGCAAGATTCCTAAGGAAAGATAGCATTATTAAACCGATATTCTTAATTTATGCAGCACGAAAGTGAAACGAAGTAGAATATCTCTAAGAACATGGTGTAATTAAGCAAGTAAATTCAATGTCAGCGCACCTCTTTGGAATTTCTTTTGGAGACTAACAACAGCAAGACCTTAAAAAACTTAGATGATGATTCATGTCAGTTCTCTTTTATTTCATCTTGTCTTAAGTTGGACAAGTGAATCAAATTAAACAGAAAGTAACCAGTGCAGACAACAAATAAAAGATGACATGAACAATAAGAGAAAAGCAATGCGCAATATTTACTGCATTCAAAATTCATATTTCTCCAACAGCACGAAGATTGATTCTTAGTTGAGAATATCACAAGGAATCAACTGAGTTTCTTCATATCTGGATTGTCATTACTATTGACAAGAGTAAACATCTCAACCAGAATATGATATCTAAAAAAGTCAACCTATGGTAGCTTGTTACAAAACTCGTTACAAGCACAGCACAATTATGCAATGAAGCTCATTTATCTAAGTATCTAACTGACAGCGACAGAGGGGGCAGGAGTCTTTACCCTCCAACCACCGAATGATGCACCGGCGGTGGAATACATGGGAACAAGGGAGTTCCGTGACCTTTTCCGCCCTGTGAAATTCTTCCAGACAAATAGAGCAGCAATCCTCGTCTTCAGCAGCATAGAACTTCTCCTTCAGCCCGAGAATGGCCGACTTTGACGCACCCCTCATGACACGACCCAATTCTGAGTCTATTGGTCACTCCATTACTTCACGCGTACTCGAGTCCTCCACTTCCAAGATTTCTACGATCGTTAGATCTAGAATCCCCGTCACATGGATACTTTGTGGATGAAGCCTAGACAAACCGTGGGCGGCCCTCAAAATCCGCATGGCGAAGGAGTGTTGGTTCGGACGATCAACGCCGAAATGGTCCAGCACACGTTCGATGTTGATGCTGCTCTCAAAAGCCTGTGGAAGGACTACCGAGGCTCTTGCTACCGCAGTGGGGTGCCCAAATGTCGTGCCACCACCAAAATGGTGGAGCACTAGTTGTCGTCTGACGAACAGATCAACGACAGCTGAGGGGTCGTGGCTCGTCCGAGTTGTCCCGCTCAAGCTTAGATTCCAAAAACAAATCACGGAAGGCATGATTTTCAGAACCGGAGGAAACAGGGCGACAGAAAGAAATTGCAAGAAAAGAAGAAGGTGGGTCTCGCAAGATTTCAGTCTTTTCGTGGGGACGAGGATACGCTGTACGCTTCATGTTCATTCTTTTATATAGCTTTAGCTCTGAAATAGCCGTTAAGTGTTCTTCGCTCTTTATTTCCTGTTTTGATACAAGCCAAATTACAAAATAATAAGTAAATAATTAAATAAACTAATCTCGTTTTAAAATAGGAAAGTACCATTCGATCCAAGAAAAAAAGGAAAGTACCAAAAATTATCATGACTTCGGTGCTACTTTCCTTTTTTTTCTGGTCTTTATTTCATGTATTTGTAAGTAAAGGAGATTGAAGTGGAGATAAATTTTAAAAAAAAAGTGAGAATTCAAAATTGTAGAAGCCCAAACCACAAATTATCGTTCACTAAAAAAGGCGTCTTGGTGATTGAGTTGCAAGGTATATGCTCCTCTCCCCTGAATAAGAATTCTGGGTCAATACTATGTGTTCTGCCCTTACAGTAGGTCATGTGCTTTGTATTTGTAGAGGCGACGTCCCCTTTTACTTTGTTAGTTCTCAATCTTTACCTCAATTCGATTCTTCAATTCCAACAATAGTTCACTATTTTTTTCTGTTCTTACCAGATTCCAATAGGTATCAAGGTCTCCATTCAAGAGTTCATCAGAAGCTCAGACATGAAATGAGCGATCATTCCCTCAACTAGATGCGATATTATGTGTAATAGATGAGTCTAAGCCTCTAAGGGTGAGATGGGTCTTCCTGAATTAGTATGAGTTTGAGGGAAAATCAGCATTAACGTTACTGAAGCAAATAATTAGCTTTCTCGAATTCTTGTAGTAATTTGTGGTGCTTTCTCAATATTCTATTATCCGGTCTGTCTTCACTTTTCATGTAGTTGTTGAGTCGATGTCTACTTTGATGATGCAAGAAAAATCCAAGTTAAGATGTATGATGGACAAAACCAAAGATATCCTTAGGGAGGATCCTCTCCATGTTATCTGCAGAATCTTGACTTGCATAGTTTGTGAAACCAAAGATACTCTCATTCCATATTTTGATGCAGTGTCCAGATCCTCATTTCAAGAAAAAGCATCACAAGAGAAGGGTTGTGAAGCCTTTGGTAGATTCTATTTTGGATAGTCTAGCGTCTTGGGGAAAGGTATGTGTGCTACATTTCAGTTTTCCATTGTCAGTAGAAGAGTTACTGCTGGGTCTTTCCATCAAGTGCCGTTCTTTTTCGCTTGTGAGCTATTTTTATGCTTTCTCATGTTTTGTTGTGAAAATACAAGTTCAACGATTAGCTTCAAATGCACATGTGCGAGGACCTGTATTGGATTAATTTAATCCACTTTGCAATTCCATTAATAGAGCTAGCAGAATTACTGCTTAGCCTTCAGAAATCTTGCTTATTCTGTTCAGTCCACATTGTGCTGATCATCTTTTTGTACCAAGATCCCACCATGATATTCTAACTCTTTTTCTTTCTTTAGCAGTTACAGTTTAAACAAAAAAATGGCGATACTTCAGTAGAAAATTCAGCTGCTGGTTATAGCAAATGGAAAGACTGTTTAACGCTTGAGGATCATAGGGGTGAACTTACAGGAGCTTGCCGTAAGAGCAAAAATTTGTTAGTTTGACATGATAGCCGTCTATGTACATCAGCTCTTAATCCCTTGTTACAATCAAATATATGTCATTGACATTAAGCAAATTTATTGTAAAACGCAACAAACATATAAAAGTAGTATGAAGTGATATTATAACGAATCAAAATGAAATGGCTTATTGTTGCCATTGGGGAAACTGATGAAACCTGCAATTACCCAAGCCAATCCCCAACCAACACTAAGTGATGGCCAAAGATGGGGAGTAACTATTGGTCCTGCTGTTTTGGGAGGGAATAATAGAGGTTCTTTTGAAATGCGAAATGGTGCATCTTTAAGTAAAAACACATGAAAGATAATGTGATAGGCATGTTCCGAGTTTTTATGGGAGATCAATCAGATAATAAAATTGTGGAGAAAACTAACTTTTGATACTCTATAATTGTTGTAATCATACTGATTATGATTTATAATTCATGTTCCTCTCTCAGCAATGAAACCTGAATAGTAGTTATAGCTCCTGAGTTCTATTCCCACTCACCATTCCTACGCATTGGAATGAGGAATGAATTCTCATTCCTGTTTTGTTACTCCAACAACCTAACTAAGCCTTATTACAGTTAATTTAAGCACGTTTCCTCTTGAAATAATAGTGCAGTCTAGGATAAGCATTAGTTTTCTTATGAGATCTGTCCCAAGTTGATTGCAGGTAGTATCTGCATATGGAAAGATGAATTGATAAATCAGAGTTGCCCTTGCATCTGATGTTACTGAAGTAGGGGATATGAAACTCAGTTTATTCCATTGAGGAGAATCTTTGGCTTGGTCACCTGTTCATTACTTAGGAGTTAGCAACATCTAGTATCTTGAAAAAATTTTATTGGCATTTGACAGTCACAAAATCTGACCCTAATCAATCTGTATGCAATTCTGGTATGTGTGTGTGGGTGTGAATATTGGAATTCAACAGACAAAATCTAATCATAAACCATCTACAGGCATGCCATTTTGTTATGGCTTATTATATAAATTGTGCATATTGTTTGTTCATTTTGTTTTCTCTTGCTATAGCCTAATCAAACTTTAGTTTGATGCCATCTCTTAATGATTATAGAAATATGGGCATAAAGCTTTGTGCCCCTACCCTAGCATTGTTTGAACTTTAAGATTCTATAGTCAAATAATCTGTTCAAAAGGAAACAGCATTTGGGTTAAGGAGAAGGCAATTTTGTGACTGGAGCTAGAAATCACTACTTCACATCCTCTGTTGCTTTGTTGAAATCATTCTCCCAACTGTGGTTAGGCTTTCGACGTTGGAAAGTACAGTCACTCCCATCTATGGCACCAAACTTAATCTGCTTAAAGTACAGTCACTCCCATCTCTTAGTAGACCACTATATTATCCACCATTTAATTAATTTGTCCATTCTTGGTGCGGCCTCTGATTTTTTTGCCAAAACTGCTTCGAATACCACAGTGATTGGTTCTGCAACCAACAGCAGTATTTCTGTGTATCTTTACCTTTACCTTACGTCATTGGTAGCAATCTCACGTTTAAAGCATGTGGTATGGTCCCAGTTTGGTCTCATACAGGTCCTTCCGTTATAGCTGGGCAGCAATTATGTGAACTTCAACCTTCCATCACCCTTCATTCTAGGATCTTGACAAAGTCAGGATGATTCCTTCACTGAGTTTTTTTTTTTTTATGAAATTTCACCGAGTTGATTTACATGTTCTATTTTGGATTTGTTGTTTGATTTTGTTGTGCTCTAGTTTCATAATCATCATTTTATTTTGTTCTATCTAAGGTTTGGCGCTTCATGTTAGTAACGGCAGCATGATCATTGCAGGCATTGATACAGTATGATGTGCTCGAAGTGGCCATTGAGAAATGTATTAGACAAGAGGCACAATTTGCTTCAACACGTCGATTCGATCGATACATACCACATGTGGATGGATGGTTACTGAAAAACCCAATAGGGATACGAACAAAGAGAGGAATCCATGCAGAACTCAAAGGTGCTAAGATATACAGAAGATTGTACCAGAAGAAGCTGCTGTAATTTCAAGGTGGCTTTTTTCAAGGAAAGGTTGTGATGGGGAGGAAGGAAAGTCTAGGTTATTTTGTATTTGGTTATGCCGGAGAGATTTTTTGGGGTCCGATGGATTAATGTTGAGGAAGAACCATGGCACTAATGGTCTCTGGTTGAGCATTCAAGAGATGCCTCTTCTAGTTCTCCAGGACAATGGCTTGAATGCAACCCGCAATAAGCCACAAGTCACGCACCAAACATCCATTGATTTCACTGAAAATTATAGCTTTTCTATTAGTTCTTTTGTTTTTATCTTTAATTAAGAATTCTCTCGATTTGTGAATAAGGAACAATTTCGAAACCAATGTTGGCTTATCAAGTGAAGTTTTCCATCTCTCAATTTTGCTACTGATGCAGAATTGTCCGGTGCTAGAGGCGACCCCTTAGGAAAAGCCCGCATAGAAAAGGCCTAACAGTCATTGATTGGATCGATCCCAATATATTGACTCAACTGTATATAGAAAAAGAAACTTACAAAGCCAAATCCGTTGGTGCTGTTGTATGTGGGCTCAACCATGGTCTATTGAGAAGAATACTGGGAAAGGAAGACCTTCACATAAGGAATTTCATTGATAATTGATGAGACACCACCATTCCGGCTTCCATCTCTCAGAGCATTTGCATAATCTTGAACCATTGCCAAAGGTGGAAAAGTGGGGTTTTTGTATGGTAGATTGATCAGATTTGTCCGAACAAGCTCACTGTCGACATTGAAACCAATAGATTCACCCTTTGGCGAGGATCAAAGCTAATGAACTATTAGCATTGAGCTCAGGTTTGCAGCATAATTGGAAGTTAGTATTAGGACTACAAACTGCCATACGATCACCACAAGTTTGGACAAGTTGCTGATTAATTTTTCCCCTGCAAACCACGAGACGAATTTAGTTCGTACTATTTCAACTCACACCGTTATTGCACGGCAGAGTATAAATATCTAGAGAAACAACTGAGCATATTCTTTCTGCCTCCTCAATGGGCACTTTTTTTACTTCTTTTTGCCTTGAAATATGGGTTTAATTCTAAGAATCGTCCATTGCCAGGGAAACCTTGATCTTGTGCATAGTTAATCCACTCATTATAAGAAATTTTAAAGCAGGACATGAACATCAAAAACATAAACAAAGAGTCGGCACTTTGTGCAAAACATAGTGTCGAGAACGAATACCACATCGCCATCCCAATTTGTTGAGCTAATGGTTCCTTGAACTCAATTGTTGTCACCGTGCTCAATTGTCCACACTATGCATCCTATGAAGACAAAGAAAGCGCCTATGACTAACCATAGATCCACCGTGAGAGGCTATAGAAATATCCACATGTTTGTGTTTTGTGATGTCTCGATAGGCACAATCATCGCTCCTCCAGTTTCTATGAAAGGCATTGTAAAGTCCAGGTATGACGGTCTATTTGCTGTGATGGTTATATCATCCACCGCTACGTCATATTACTAGTACATGTTGCCAAGGACCCAAAAGAAATGGTAAGTACATTTCATAAACAACGTATATGAGCATACAAGCCCATACAATTGCAAATACACTAAGGCACTTCAACCTACATCACTCAACTTCTTTTGCTAATGTTCTTTTCCCTGATATATATATATAGAGTAATCGAGTTGTCTCAGGAATCAGCATCTTGATAACTCTTATCTAGATGATGCTGACTATTATGCAGAATATATTAAACAATTACTATCCTAAACTTATCATGTGCAAGAAATTTAGCTCCAAAAATAGTAATTTTTGCCTGCACAATTATGTAAAGAGAAATTCTTCTTGATCTAACCTCACTACTACATCTTGACTAGCTATTAATTCCCTAAATAAAATGTTGTTCTACAAGTTTTATCAACTAATTTTAAATTCTTATGTATAATGAACACAATGTCAGGTTTATGTACTCGGATGTACTATTTATCTGGTGTTATCTCTTGCATGGAAGCAGCACATATTATTTAGTTGCAAATGCTAGAAAATAAGACAATCTACAAAGAGTCCTGGATTCATTCAAGATCACCTGAAGGTATATATGGTAGATCAAATCCTCGTAATAGCTTCCGGTCATTGAATTTGGAAGGGGAATGAAGTCAAATATTACTTCGTAATCGCATGTTACATTGATTGATTGATTTATTATTTTTATTATTTTGTAAATTGGACTGAGCCAAAACAGGAAATAAAGACCGAACAAGACTTAACGGCTATTTTAGAGCCAAAACTATATAATACAATGACCATGAAGCATCCGGCGTATCCTCGTCCCCACAAAAATTCTGAAATCTTGCGAGACCCACCTTCTTCTTTCTTGCAATTTTATCGCCCTGTTTCGTCTTGATAAGTGAATTCTTGCTTCACTTCTGAAATCTCACGACACCCATCGACTTCTTTCTGGCAAATTCTGTCGCCCCGTTTCGTCTTGGTGAATTCTTTACTTCGCTTCTTCCGAAAATCATGCCGTCCGTGCATAATTCTTGGAATCTAAGCTTGAGCGGGATGATTTGGACGAGCCACGACCCCTTGGCCGTCGTTACTCTGCTCGTCACGCAGCAACCCGTGCTCCGCCAATTCGGTGGCAGCGCGACAGCATATGGGTACCCCACTGAATTGGCAAGAATCTCCATGTTTCTTCCACCGGCTTTTCTTCAATTGCCGGCGGTGTACAGCTTCCACATCGAACGTGTGCTCAACCGTTTCGGCATTGATCGTCCGAACCAGCACTCCTTTGCTATGCGGATTTTGAGAGCCACCCAAGGTTTGTCTAGGCTTCATCCACGTGGTATTCATGTGACGGCGATTCTAAACTTGACGAGTTCAGAAATCTCAGAAGTGGAGGATTTGGGTATGCGCGAGGGAATGGAGCGACCTGACTTGGAAACAGGTCGTGTCATGAGGGACGCATCGAAGTCGGCCATTCTTGGGTTGAAGGAGAAGTTCTACGATACTGAAGACAAGGATTGCTGCTCTATTTGCCTGGAAGAATTTTACAGGGCGGAAAAGGTCACGGAACTCCCTTGTTCCCATGTATTCCACCGCCGGTGCATCATTCGGTGGTTGGAAGATAGAAACTCCTGTCCCCTGTGTCGCTGTCAATTAGATACTTAAAATGAACTTCATTGCATAATTTTGCTTGTAATGAATTTTGTAACTACTTAGCTACCGTAGAGTATTCTGGTTTAGTTGTTTACTCCTGTCAACAGTATTGACAACTCAAATATGAAGGAACTTAGTTGATTTCTTGTGATATTCTCAACCAGAATTAATCCTCATGTTTATAAAGATATATGAATTTTGAATACAGTGAACTGCTTCGCTTATTGTTCATGTTTACTTTTCTTTGTTTTCTGCACTGGTCACTTCTGTTAATTTGATCCACTTGTCCAACTAAAGAAAAGATGAAATAAAACAGAACTGTCGTGAATCATTGTCTGAGTTATCTGAGGTCCTATTGCTATTAGTCTCCAAAAGAATTTCCAAAGAGGTGCACTTACATTGACTGACGATGTCTAGAAAGCAAGGTGATTATATCAACGAAAAGGGGAAGAACAGGAGTGGAATCAGTGGTGGGACCGAAGTGGCTTAGATGGGCTGTGTAGAAAGCAAAGGAAATTCAAAAGATTGGCACTTTTTCCTGAAAGAGCTTGGTTAATGAAAAGAGGCATTAATTGGGTTCAAGGAAAAGGAACAATGCTGAAACAAAATAACAAGTGACAACTAGTTAAGATGTTGTTATGCTTAAGAAGAAAACCGAAGACATCCTTGTGAGCATATTTCATAATATATGAAAAATCTTCTCACTCGTTCACTCATGAGATATCATCACAGTAAATAATTCACGGAGAGTAATGTTTAGTTGGAATGTGTCAGTATAGTGAGTAGTGAACTCCCATTTCCAGACTACTCTTACGATACTTCAAACCACAGTGGTGAGAAAAAAAAAGTACAATGCTCTGAAGGAACATGATATCTATTGTTTCTGCCTTAGCCCTTATCCGTTTGTGCTTCCAGGCCTTGCCTGACTGTGCAGTCTTTTATCAGGGTGGATACTTGCAACTGTCCCAAGGTGCATGTGAAAAAGAGATACCTTATAAGCTCTTGTGTCAGATCATCAAGCATGATCTAAATCAAAAACTTTAAACAAGGATGTATATTGCTTACATTGATCCTGAGAAATGAGTAAACCACTGTTCTTGGAGTAGCAATGGCCAGGTGAGTGGGATAGTGACTATGAGTAGAGAGGTTCATGTCCAGTGATGCTTCTGAGACCTTGTTTCCTGGAGTACAAAAGCAACCCCTTTTTATGTGGGTACAGTCCACAGCATGGGGCGATTGCCAGTTTGCAAATCTATGTTGTCCTGGAGCCAGTTTGCAAATCTATGTTGTCCTGGAGCTGATTAAAATTAGTTGACTACTTGTGATGCACCAAAGTTTTCTGTTCACTGGATCAAGCGCTGCTGACTTGATCTCTTGTGCACCGAACCAACAGCAAGAGTCTCCATGTTTGTTGGAGAATTACGCAAAAAATTGCTGAGCGTGCTTTCTAAGTTTGCCATAGCCTTATAAGGCTATCAATTAGGAGAAAGTATGGGAAAATATAGACTTCAGCTGTAAAAACATGAACCTGAACCTTTTTCTTTATTCATCATTTCACTCCTGTTTTCACATATGCAAATGTGCATAGAAAAGAGGTCTTGGAAAAGATAATCCAATCTTTCTTCTTTGTTCTGCAACAGTTGAGTATGCTTTTGTTAACTTCATTTGTCAGTTCAAGTAGATCACTTATTGCTTCAGGTTCTGGAAGTCATTGCATTTGATGCTTCGAACTGCACAATTACCAGGGAACATATTCCTTTATGTCAGGATGAGACAGAATTGGCCGGTCATAGTTGTTAAGTCAAATGATAGACTCATGTGTTGCAGAAGATTGATGATTACAGGTGTGCACTTCTTTCAGCTACAATTCCCCTATTAATCCTTATTGGGACCAAAAGAGAAGTCATCCTATTACAAAACTTTAAACTCTATCTATCAATGTTGCGGATCTGTGGTAATGAGACCACACCTGTAAAGCTCGAATGCCTTGTGGTGTTTCTTCATTTCTCACATTCTTTGCCTCTACAAATACTTAGCAACTCCATTACAGATGTTATCAATATACAGTAGACAAGAGATGATGGTGTAAGCTTGTAGTTTCTCACAAGTCCTATCCACATTATTATGCTTGTGGGTGTTGCAATCACTCACTACTTCATCAAAGGAAGATGTATGGTTGGAATCAACTAAATATGAAAAGTGAAGTGCATATTCGGTAACTGCATTCTGGTTGGAGCACAAAAGACAAACAAGAGCAATGAGGATAATGGCCAAAGAGTGTTCAAGCATTTCAGTTGATTGTTAAATTGATCGAGCACTATGATCAAAGGGCTGAGAGAGACAAAGTAATGGCTTCTTAAATAGCTGATATGACACAATTCCTATTGGTGATATGCTTCATAAAGAGGGGCATAGCTTTTGCTAAATGGATCAACCTGTCCAAACAAGAAAGTAGTATCAAATGCCTGGCTCATAAAGGGCCTACCCAGAAATTAAGGTTTTAATGTAAAAGGGCTTAAAGCATATGCTTGGGTTGTCACATACTCAGATTACTAAATGTCATTCAATAATTTGTGCTTTTTGTAAAGTTTGATTGCTGTGGTTGTCGATTGCTGATTCAAGAGTCCAATAGAAGCAAGTTTTGTAGGTTCTCATTTTACAGGAATTGGGTCATGTCAGAGTCAAGCAACATGTCAATCCTCTCACTTCTGCCTTCTTGGTATGCGTAAATTCTTCCTTTTTCATTCAAGTCCTACGTCAGTGTTTTGTGTGATTCTGGTTTGATGATGGTAGATGCCTGCCCAAGCACTGAACTGGGACAAGGTTTTGGAGGACCCGACCTTGCCTTTTGATGGTGGACATTGGAAGCAGTAAGGCCACCCTACTATTCAAAAGTCTTTGCCATCCTGTAACTTTTGTTTGCATTCATTGCAATTATATGTTGGATAGTGCTCTGCGTTCCAAAGTATCGGCTTTTCCTGAAATCCCATCTGAATGACCCTTGGGACATTTTTGAATTCTTGTTGTGGTAGAAACCTGAGTAATCTGCTTCTGTTGTCAAAGCTCGTAGAAGCATTTTGCTTTGAGGTCACACAACACGTCGTGATAATTTGCTCCACTGAGTTCATTGCATTAGATAAATCCAATTAATAAAGAGGTCATTCTCTTGTGTGTGTTTGTCCGTTGTGCCTGCATGGATTAACAAAGAGGCTGCAACTACAGGGCTAGGCTTTGTTACAGGAGACAGTTGTGGAGAAATTAAACCGGTTAAAGAAAAAATCGAATAGACCATAGGCCTTTAAATTTCTCTGATTGACTATGCCTTATCGTTGGGCTCCAATCATCCGCCATCATATCAAACTGACATGTGAAACCTACACAGTTATAAAGATCTGCAGCTTAGCAGACTCAGAATTGAGTTTCCTTTCTTTGAAATGATCTTATATTTTAGAAGCCATAGCATTCAGGACAACTATAGGAGCCTTGTCATCTTCTCTCCTTTATCCTCGTGGTGTGCTGCTTACTCAATTCCATTTCCCTTCTCTTCTCTTAATGGAGTTGCTCTACTTGGATCATGCTGTTAAGGATCCAATTTATGTGTCTATTTCTCACTTGACCACGTAAGATCTTTGCAAGGAAATAAATATTGGTTCCTAATAGTAGAAGCTAGGAACCTATCCCTTGATCTGAGTTTGACTTCCCCGGATTCTTGTTAGGGAGAATTGATTGCTGTATATGGAATTTGACTTCCCCAGATTCTCGATCTAATCATTCTATAACATTAAAAAGTTCTTGGTGAACACTTGAATAAAGTACGATTTTACAAAAAGTACTAGCTCTGAGTTTCCACCAATAATTTAGTGACTTGATATCAATTTCCTTCTCTAGTTCAAATGAATTGGTTTAGGACATTATTAGTGAGATTCTGAACCATAACGCCGTGGAAGTACTCAATTTAGCTTATTTATGTTATAGACTGCAGAGCGATATAATGTTCTCATGAAGTGACATGGAGTTACAAAATCTTCCCTTCTTTTCTTTTACAACATGTTAACCACCTTTCATTGGCAGATGACGAGTTCAATTCGTATCTAATTCCCTTGTACGTGTCTGTCCATGTTCACTGGATGATGAGCACAATGTACATCTTATTCCTTTGTGTGTGTCTGTCCAAGTTTATTGGAATAATGAGATTGATAACTGGTTAATATTGGGTGACTAAGGTGAGACTACCTGGAGCCAGAATAACAATTTCAGACCATAAGAGTTTGGGAAATGACATTTGACTTACTAATATCTTCTTATGCTTCTTTATTTTGTTTAATTTATCTTGTTGAATTAGTCATTATGATTATCATTTGAACCTCATTTCAGTAAACAGGCATCATGCTGCTTGCCTGCATGGGACATCTTTCTTCCATTGATAGTACGTGAAATTCCCAGGCAGTGGCAGATTTCTCGTGTGGCTCCCAAAAGCAAATCCCTTGGGAAACTATCTCGAATTGGAAATCCGGCAGAAGGTATGGCATGAACACCTTGGGTTACTTTTAGCACACTCAACAGCGACTCTAATTGGGTTAGTGTACCACAATCTTGGTTTATTCTTATTTGATAGAACAGCATGGAGATTCAGCTCATATTCTTGAAATGTACTATTTGCAGCTTGCCAAGCGAGCAGAATGCTGGGTAAAGGAGCTGGCTCTAAAGAACTTGCAGGCTTTGATATATCTGCACATCATTGTTTTTCTCATAGCTTCTTGACTACATTGCAGACATTTTCTGTTTGCAAATGCCCCAGTTTCTTTCAAACATGTGATTTCCACTTACCCAGGTCCTTTGATGTTAGTTTCAATCCTTGTAAGTGTCTTGTGTTTACAACTGCTTAAGAACTCATATCTCTTTACCTCCCAAATAGTTTTAACTAGTTTGTCTGCTGAAGGAATGAACTTATTACTCTCGTTCCATATTTTGATGCAGTGTCTGGATCCTCATTTCAAGAAAAAGCATCACAAGAGAAGGGTTGTGAAGCATTCTATTTTGGATAGTCTGGTGTCTGGGGGAAAGGAATGTGTGCTACATTTCAGTTTTCCATTGTCAGTAGAAGGGTTGCTGCTGGGCCTTTCCATCAAGTGCTGTTCTTTTTTGCTTGTGAGCTATATTTATGCTTTCTCATGTTTTGTTGTGAAAATACCAGTTCAAAGATTAGCTTCAAATGCACATGTGTGACGACCTGTATTAGATTGATTTAATCCACTTTGCAATTCCATTAATAGAGCTAGCAGAATTACTGCTTAGCCTACGGAATTCTTGCTTATTCTATTCAGTCCACATTGAGCTGATCATCTTTTTGTACCAAGATCCCACCATGATATTCTAACTCTTTTCCTTTGTTTAGCAGTTACAGCTTAAACAAAAAAATAATGATATTTCAGTAGAAAATTCAGCTGCTGGTTATAACAAATGGAAAGACTGTTTAATCATAGGGGTGAACTTACAAGGGCTTGCTGTAAGAGCAGAAATTTGTTAGTTTGACATGATAGCCGTTTATGTACATCAGTTCCTAATCCCTTGTTACAATCAAATATATGTCATTGACATTAAACAAATGTATTGTAAAAATGCAACAAGCATAAAAAAATAGTATGAAGAAGTGATATTATAATGAATTAAAATGAAATGGCTTATTATTGCCATTGGGGAAAACTGAAGAAACCTGCAATTACCCAAACCAACCTCCAACCAACACTCAGTGATGGCCATATATGGGGAGTAACCACTGGTCCTGCTGTTTTGGGAGGGAATAATGGAGGCGCTTTTGAAATGCAAAATGGTGCATCTTTAAGTAAAAACACATGAAAGATAATGTGATGGGCATGTTCCAAGTTTTTATGGGAGATCAATCAGATAATAAAACAGAGGAGAAAACTAACTTTTGATACTCTGTAATTGTTGTAATCATACTGATTATGATTTTTCATATTCCTCCCTCAGTAATGAAACCTGAATAGTACTTATAGCTCCTGAGTTCTATTCCCACTCAGCATTCCTACGCATTGGAATGAGGGATGAATTCCCATCCTCTTTTGCTACTCCGAACAACCTAACTAATCCTTATTACAGTTAATTCAAGCATGTTTCCTCTTGAAATAATAGTGCAGTCTAGGATAAGCATTAGCTTTCTTATGAGATCTGTCCCAAGCTGATTGCAGGTAGGATCTGCATATGGAAAGATGAATTGATAATTCAAAGTTGCCCTTGCATCTGATGTTACCGAAGTAGGGGATATGAAACTCAGTTTATTCCATTGAGGAGAATCTTTGGCTTGGTCACCAGTTCATTACTTAGGAGTTAGCAACATCTAGTATCTTGAAATTTTTTTATTGGCATTTGACAGTCACAAAATCTGACCCTAATCAATCTGCATGCAATTCTGGTATGTGTGTGTGGGTGTGAATATTGGAATTCGACAGACAAAATCTAATCATAAACCATCTGCAGGCATGCCATTTTGCTATGGCTTATTATGTAAATTGTGCATATTTTTGGATACCCGTATAACCATCGAAGACTGTTGAAGTGACGAATTCCTGGAATTTAAGGGGCGTGGGGGACAAAGAAATTGTTGAAATTACCATTTATTTATCTAGTATCAACCCATTTGATGGTAAAAAAGATCTTTTGCAGGAAGGTTGGCTAGAGATTTCTTGTAAAAGCCCCGCTCAGTCAATAATGAGAATATTTCAATCTTTTTTGATTCCACGTATTATTCTCATTATGCACATAAGGGAGGAGCCATATGAGGTGAAAATCTCATTTTGTTCATTTTGTTTTCTCTTGCTATAGCCCAAACTTTAGTTTGATGCCATCTCTTAATGATTATAGAAATATGGGCATAAAGATTTGTGCTCCTATCCTAGCATGGTTTGCACTTTAAGATTCTATAGTCAAATAATCTGTTCAAAAGGAAACAGCATTTGGGTTAAGGAGAAGGCAATTTTGTGACTGGAGCTAAAAGTCACTACTTCACATCCTCTGTTGCTTTGTTGAAATCATTCTCCCACCTGTGGTTTGGCTTTCGACGTTGGAAAGGACAGTGACTCCCATCTATGGCACCAAACTTAATCTACTTAAAGTACAGTCATTCCCATCTCTTTGTAGACCATTCTGTTATCCACCATTTAATTAATTTGTCCATTCTTGGTGCAGCCTCTGATTTTTTCGCCAAAACTGCTTCGAATACCACAGTGATTGGTTCTGCAACCAACAGCAGTATTTCTGTGTATCTTTACCTTTACCTTAAGTCATTGGTAGCAATCTCACGTTTAAAGCATGTGGTATGGTCCTAGCATTTGGTCTCATACGCGTCTTTCCGTTGATAGCTGGGCAGCAATTATGTGAACTTCCAACCTTCCATAACCGTTCATTCTAGGATCTTGACAAAGTCAGGATGATTCCTTCACCGAGTTTTTTTTTTTTTTTTTTTTTTATGAAATTTCACCGAGTTGATTTATATGTTCTTTTTTGGATTTGTTATTTGATTTTGTTGTGCTCTAGTTTCATAATCATCATTTTATTTAGTTCTATCTAAGGTTTGACGCCTCATGTTATTAACGGCAGCATCATTGCAGGCATTGATACTGTATGATGTGCTCGAAGTGGCCATTGAGAAATTTATTAGACAAGAGGCACAATTTGCTTCAACACATCGATTCAATCGATACATTCGACAATTCGGTGTGATGTGGATGGATGGTTACTCAAAAACCCAATAGGATACGAACAGAGAGAGAAATCCATGCAGAACTCAAAGGCTCTAAGATATACAGAAAGATTGTACCAGAAGAAGCTGCTGTAATTTCAGGGTGGCTTTTCCCAAGGAAAGGTTGTGAATGAGGAGGAAGGAAAAGTCTGTAGGTTATTTTGTATTTTGCTTATGCCGGAAAGATTTTTTTTGGGTCCGATTGAGGAAGAACCATGGCA
Organism: Corymbia calophylla; assembly: GCA_014182845.1. Lineage (NCBI taxonomy): Eukaryota > Viridiplantae > Streptophyta > Magnoliopsida > Myrtales > Myrtaceae > Corymbia > Corymbia calophylla. The sequence goes on along the minus strand of CM024696.1, from coordinate 13,737,584 downwards.
CTAATGATCTCTGGTTGAGAATTCAAGAGATGCCTCTTCTAGTTCTCCAGGACAATGACTTGGATGCGACCCGCAATAAGCCACAAGTCATGCACCAAACACCCATTGATTTCACTGAAAATTATAGCTTTTCTATGAGTTATTTTGTTTTTATCTTGAATTAAGAATTCTCTCGATGCACCAATTATTTGTCGACCCACTTGTAAGATTTTTCCATGACATTTTATCCATCACAAACCCAAGGAATACTAGGAAAATTCAAAAAGCCCCTCAGGTTCAAGTGGTAAAATCAGGGCAAAATCAACGATTTTGAGAGGATGAAAATGAGTTTGCTAGGGTTCTTGCCAAGGTGATAATTGAAGGAGGTTTGGCATTTGCCCGCGGTTCTTTAAGGCATCAAAGTCGAGCCAAATGCATTCAAAGTCGATACCAACTGCAATTTCGTTCAAAGTAATTTCCTTTTTTGAGTATTTGAAATCCATTGTTGAAGCTATTAGATAAACTGCTACTGGTACTACTTCCAATTGCGGCCATCGAATATCCAAATTTGGTGAAATTGATGAGGAACCCTACCATTTTATTTTTGCACAGTTTCATCCAAGAAAACCCTATTACAAACCCCAATTTCGCCTTACTCAGCAATTATCTTTGATTTTACTAGACAAGGTTAAAGGACATAGTCTCCAATGAGGCTTCACGTGGTGACATACATCATTTGCGCCAAGCATGAATTTATGAATTTACCGTGCTAGGTGATACGTAGGACAATCGATGCCCAAATAGGACATATTGTAAAATAAAGTAAAATCGGGACGGTGGCATGACTTGCTTCTGTGGGTCAAAAAATAGAGTTTGGAAGATAATATCATTCTAAAGATCGCACATGTCATTAACACCTTGCACCGTTTCTGCCATATCCTTTATTTCCCAAGCTGCACGAGGGAAAAAGAAGAAGATATAAGCCATATAAGTATTTACCTGATCTGAATAAAAAAAAGGTTTTGAGGGTGGAAAGCCAGAGAAGACGCTGCTTACATGGATCCTCAGAAATGACCAAACCACTACCGTTGAAGGCGCAGTAGGCATTGGAAGAGCGTCCCAGCTTCTGGTAGTAGAGGTTCATGTATGTTGAAGGATGCTTCGGAGACCTTGTTCCCTGGAGTGTAACGGGCTCCCTAGTTGCGTCGGACCACAGTCGACTGCTTCCGGCGATTCCTTGCGAGCAAAGCGTATGTTTCGCCGGAGCTGATCGGCATTGGTGGAAGGCTTGGCAATGCACCAAAGCCTGGCATCTGATTGATGAGACAGAATTGGCTGACTGTAGTTGCTACGGAATTAAGCGAGAGGTTCATGCATTGATTATGTGTATTTCTCAAGATCTTCACATATATTGCATGTATATTGCACGTATATGGCATATATATCTCCATTTAATTGTACATATCATGATTGAAATTTTATTTAGATAAGTTTTTCTAACAAAACTTATAAATAAGCTGATCAACTCTTCATTATGATACATCAAAATATAAAGGAAATTTTTTCTCTGTTTCTCTCTCTGTTTAAACGTATTTAATTTTAATCCATCTCCATCTCCGTCTCCCTCTGTTTCTCGTGCATGTGACAACAAGAATTTCTATTCTCGATTCCCGTTATTGACAAATTCCTTTATTAGGGCCTCCTTAAATAATCCCCCTCAAATAATACCAATACACAAACTGCACTGTTGCAAACTGTATTGGTATGCCTATGAAAAGAAGAGGAGGCCTCTTTGAATAATCCCCCTCTGTCTGATGAGGAAGCGGTTGGCTAAAAGTACAACTGGAATGTCAAAACTTAGTAAAAGGGGACACTTTGGTACCAAAATTTTCAAAATATACATTTAAGTACCAAAATCGAAGAAAAGTGGGACACTTAAGTGCCAACAGTGAAAAAATCCGGCTAAATTGCTAATGTGGAGTCTTTCAAGAAAGAGAACTACAAAACAACATCATTTTGCAAACTGATGTGGCTAAGTAGTAAGCCCAAAACAATGTCGTTTTGGGTTCTGACGTGACTAGACTCAAACAACATCATTTTATGCAGGATTTAATTTTTAATATAAAAATAAATTAAATTAAATAATAACTTATTTAATTTTTTTTAAAAAAGGAGGAGCACAGGCGGGAGGCTTCTTCCCCACCTGTGGCTGCCGCCCCATCACTGGTGGGGCAGCAGCAATGACCAGCGGGGGTGGCGACCATAGGCGGTGGAGCCCCTCCCGCCTATGCTCTTCTCTCTCTTTTTCTTCTTTCTTTTTTGTTATCTATAAAGTAAACATAATCACTCAATGGGCAACAATACAGAATGTCATATCAACCCCAAAAAGACCCGGTAAGACAAGCCATGAAACCAAGATTCGTGAAGGCAGCATTTCACGAATCTTTGATAGCAATTTCCTGGAAATAGAAATTTGCTTCCTCAGAATGCCGGTTTCAGCCTGACTGGAATTCTAACCGACAACAAATAGGTCAACAACAGAATCATTGAGACAACAACTGAGCATTTGGGAATCGCCCCAATTCAACAAGAAAAACACCCTATTCTACACTGATATACAAAATATATGAGATAACAAACCTGCACTTATCACTGAAAATCAAGTGACCCAAGCAGTCAATTGGCATCCATGATAAATCATATCTAGAGAAATTTGTCCTAAATTAATGTGGAGGCTTTCTTTGCCTAGTTTGCTCAACTGATTGGATAAAATTCAATTGAGGAGGTGCTCTATCCATTTCTCAGCAACAGCTGGAGAACCATACCATGGTCTGGATACGTCATCGGAGCCAACAGGTGAATGATAAACCCCATCTAAGCTGATGTTAAGTGCGCCCTCCAGAAGAGCTGATACTTCTGGCACAACTCCATCTCCCCATACATCTGCTTGCCCACATACCTGATCAAACCCAATAATTTCAACCACTCCTTAGCAACATGTAGCTCCAGTATGTCTATCCATCATGCCAAGTTTCGGAGATATGAGTGAAGAAGAACTTGAATAAAAATTCTGATGGATTCCTCCACAGTCATTCTAGTGGTTCAAGGCACCAAAATTAGTTTTACCTGTTTGTACCCCTGCCCGACAAAACGGGCACGCCAAGTGGAGGTGTTTAATGGTGAACTTTCCTTTTCATCGGCAATTGCAACCTCAGAAATTAATTGGTCTCCATCAACTGGAATTGCAGACACCACATTGATATCTGAGCCACCAAATATACGAGCACCTTGTATATACCTGGACTTTGCACTATCAGTTTAGAGTCCAAATCTCAGATGCTAATAAATTGCTGCTTGAGTCTGATCTATATTGAGATGGAGAGATAATGTTCCAACTCACACCATACTCAAATTCTGCAATCCACATGGTGCTTTTTCGGGTACTAGCACGCTTCAGATTCTCTCTTTCAAAAAATTTAAATTGCATAAGTCAATGGATATTTTAGCATTTGCAGAATATTCTTGTCCCTGTTGGTTGGCCATACATAAGCATGTAACAGTAACATTTCCAGGGAATCTGTTCAATATGTTTAGCTGTTTATATTTGAGTCATGACAAGAGGACTCCTGACTTCTGTTTCCAAATGAAATATCCCAAAAGGAAAATCAAGAGGTTTAGCAGTAAAGCATCTGCTCTCACTAGAGAAATGTCTATATAACTTATCTAAATCACACAATGTTTAGATGACTCTAGGGGCTGTGTTATTTCGCTCATAGTTGTGAAACAGATCCCAATATCAAGCAGCAAGTAATTTCCTCCAGAAGTGCATAATGCACGTATTGGCTGTTGGTAGAGCATGCTAGAGATTTGCTACTTCCAATTTCCAAACCGAAAAAAAAGAAAGGCATGAGAACATACACAAACCAATATTCTCATACATCCTAACATAGGCGCATGCACTAAAAACTTAATTCTGCTCCACAGCTAAAATTAGATAACGAATTCTTTCCTGTTCTTCTCTTTTTCTTTTTTCAACCCAAAAACTCTGTTAATACAATGAGATAAATCCACTTGCAGGATAGACTTAAACATCCTCTTCGAAAATGCTAGAAGGATATGGGAAAGGTTTTCTCAAATTCAGGCTCATCAAGAAAGATGGAGAACAAGAGACATCTTTGGCCACAAAGTCTTTGAGAAAGGTAATTATCCTGTAGGATAGTAAGTTCTAGCCAGTCTTCCAGGTGCCTTATACAATAAAACCTTTCCAAATGACCCAGCAACAACTAGAGTAAAAAAATACTATGAACGGAATCCTTGGAGAACAGAATGTCAGCACCCTCCATGGGATGAATCTCATCAATCTCTAAATTGTAGTATCTTATAGTGACAGTTAGCTAATCACTTTGCTTTTACATGAACATTCATTCCAAAATGAAGCAGCTAACCAGAGATTCTGACTATTTTAGGATAAAAAAAGAGCAAGGTGATGAGATGTACCTTCCTGCAACGCATACATACTTCAGTTCTGGAGTATACACAGCGTTTCTGCAATTCTTCTCAACAAAATCCAAGAGACCCCTAGTTTGATCTATAACCCCAGGAAGTCCTTTTGGAGGTGGCCTGATCAAAAAGGTGAAGCAATTGTACTGTTTCCTTGAGTTCCAGACTGAGATCTAACAAGTAAATCAGTGTACAGATAACAGATATACAGCACGTCAAAGTTATAGGCAAAGAGCCAGAACAAGGTATGAATGGACATAGAGAGATCAAGTGAGAAACTTTGAAACCTACAAGTGAGGAGTGCCCAAAGTCAATAACAAAGATATATCGCACACTCCAAATTCTTCCATATAGACCCGTGCTAACCATCCTCCTGCCGAGTGTCCAATCAAAGATAAGGAGCCACCTAAAAAAATGAGAATGAGAAAGAGCTCCCATCATGTGTTTGAAAAGGAGAATGTAATCCTTCAGTGGAAAATATATAGTAGAAGGAGGCAGGAAATGTAAGAAGAGAGATTTCCATTACGAAGAGTTAAGCCACAACACAAGGAAGCCCCATATTCCATGTCGGAAAGGGTTCAGCTAAGTAGTTACGCTTTGAAAGTGACACTCTGCTCCAAAGAAGTGATTGCCCAGCTCATAGGAAAGACCACTTAAAATTTCAAATATCTTGAGATAGTCAAATTTGTCGTGGTGAAAAATTATCACCCATGCTGATCTGCTCTTCATTTTTCACCTTTCTATGTTTTCAAGAAGGAAAGAATTGCAGTGGTTCAAAAGTCACCACTTTGTCCTAAGCCAGCATCGAACACCACCTCTCAGGCCATAAGCATAATACGTTCCTCAGCGCAAATAAAGGCGTACTAGCATTACACAGACTAAACCTATAATTACCTTCAAATGCCCAACGAATTTTTGCACGCCAATGGAAATCGCAAGGAAAGGAAAAAGCAAAAGAAAGATTGCATCTAATGTGATTGATTCGGGCACATTTGTTCCTCCAGATCCCACAACATTAAGGAGACAGTATACGGAAATGCAAGAAACGAGCTCATAGGGTGCCCCAGAGATGCAATGCAACATACCTTGAGCCATCTCCTTCGCCTCTCGCACGGCCTCATCGACCCTCTTCAAGTACCTAGGTTCCCCAATTCGCCATTCCAAAAACAACATAACCTCGTCCGATTACGTCCAGTGAAATTGCCTAAACCAAACCAAACGTCAAAGCATCAATCGAGAGGGACAGAGAGAGTGTACCAGTCGAGGACGGGGCGAGGGCGGAGCGTGCCGCGCCAGTAATTAGGGTCGACCAAGCCGGCGGCATTCCTGAACCAGTCGAGCCGCGACACCTTCGCGACCACGCTGGGGACGCCGTAGCCTTCGAGAGTGAGCTGCAGCTTCCCGTAGTCCCCCGTGTTGTTCCCCAACCCCTGAAAAACTTGAGCCAAATCAGCAACGACGACCAAGTTCAGAAAACATGCATTCACTTCCAAATTACACGCACCGACCGGAAGAATGACAGCAGGGCGGCAAGTGGCGGCGGCGGCGGTGGCGGCGGCGGAGGCGGAGGAGGAGAAGAGGGATTTGGAAGGAGGGGATAGGACCAAATCCATGACCGCCATAGAAATCTTCTTCTTCTTCTTCCTTCTTCTTCTTCTTCGAGTAGCAGTAGTAGTCGCTGCTGGTAACTTGGCTTCTTTCGCGCGCCTTTGACGACGGTTGAGAGTAACGGTACAGTGAGGCGTACGGATCGGCTCGTCGCCGTATATATTCTTTTAATAAAAAAACAAAAATTGCGGTCCTCACCTTCACACCTCGCGCTTTGTGCCCGAACGTCTCTGTTCTTGAATTTATATGGCTCGTGCTATTCGAGTCCTTCGATTAGTCGGATTTTTCACAATAGGGTCCCTCGCTTTCTAATTCTTCACAATTAAACCCGATCCACCGCCCGATTTTAGCTGGCAATATTTGATTAATCGAAATTCTTGATATATGTTGTCGTCTTGTTCCATATGTCACGACCCGAGTCAATTAGGCGAATTGAATTTGGTACGGACTGAGCAAGAGCTACTTGCGCTATGTGTGTGCGCAAGCAAGATGTGGTGCATGCATTCACAAACAAGTCTTTAGTATTGCCTTGAAGTTTGTGGCTGGTTCATGGATAGGATTTTTTTTTTGTCGAAAAATATACGTAGATTTCATTGATAATAATTTAGCCATAGCAGCTTCATTTGCATTTCTTTTCAAGGGAGGGGAATAGGATTATTGAATGTACTATATTGCATTAGGATGCACCTAGGGGCATGTAATCATCCTTTAAATCTTTGATTTTTGGTTTAGTGTAGTATATCTTTCTTCAAACTTGCGTGATTTTGGAGTGCTACTCTCTTGGGTGAGTGAGTGACATGTCCTTAAGTGCAACTCCCTTGGATGAGTATGAACAATTTGTTATTCTTCAAATTCATCATGAATTCCTTCAACAATGGATTCAGTAAGGATACAACCATTTATACTATGATTTAATTCGTCTCACCTTATCTTTCCATGGTCAAAAGATTTTCCTATCATTGCCCAAATGGCTCTTCTAGACACAAGGTTTCTTGACTACCAACATGCCTACATCAAGACAATCGAGACTACCTTGAATGCTTGTGCATTGTTTGTCAACCTTTTTACAAATTTCAATATGGCACTTTCTAACCTTCAACTCTTTACTGCTTTAAAAGTTTTACCCCAAATTATTGGAGCTCCTCAAGTAGCAAATTCTATTATTGCTACCTTGCACTAGCAAGGGGTGTCTAGGGTCTAGAATCATGCCATAGATCTTTCTCTTTCAGCACCAAAAGAGAACTCTTTGATCCCTGTGGACAATAACCGTACAACATCTTGCACTCATGTTCTTGGACAAATTTCTAGGGATGAGTTGGTTAAACTTGTCTCGAAATTATAAATATATTATAATTATGTTAATTCAATATTAAATCTTTCTTTGACAAAAAAAAAACTTAAATATTTTAATTGTGTCAATTTAGTTTTAAATATTTTCATATTTTGTTAATTAAATCCATCCGAACAATTTTGATCGGAAATCGTTGGCATAGACACTCGCCATCTTATTAGCATAATTTATGGTGACGTAAACTTTTTTTAATAATATTATAATATTTTAAAAAATTTTAAAATTTTAAAATTCTTTTTTCTTTTTTTACTTCACTTTTTTTTTGGTGAGGGGACGGGGGATTGAAGCCATGATGCCTTGTCCCAAATTTGGCAAGGGGTTAGGTGCCCTCACTTTGGTCTACAAAGCCATCATGACCCTCACCGAAGCCCTCATCGATCACAGCAAGAGCCCACGAGCCCTCACGTAGTGCCCAGCGAGCGTTAGCTCTCAATGAAAAAAAATAGTGAAGAAAAGGAAAGAGAATAACCAAAAAATAGAAAAATTATTTAAAAAGGTATTCACTTCAACACCGACCGTGTAACGTAAGACTAATAGCGTCTACATCAATAGTTTTGGGCAAAAATTAATCCGAAGTCCTCAATTGATCGATTGTAAAAAAAATTTTTAATAATAATTATTGAAAAGATTTATCATAATTACTTTTTTTTTCCCTCACGGTCACTTCAATCCTTACGGCAACAGAGCGGGGGCCCGGACTCGGCTGTCCTGTGCAAGAGCGAGACGAATCACTAGTGTACCTAATATTTTCTTGGAAAGGAGGTGGGGGAACCCGACACGGTCGGTGGTTGGCAGGGCCAATCATGTTGAAGACTTGCGTTGCCGCACGAACCAAGCGTTGCGTTCTGCGACACCGACCGGCGATAATTCTTTCAATTATCGAACCAGTCAAGTCGACACGCGAGCTTCAATTTGTTGTGGTTGGCGTGGCGATAAAAAGGACTTGTTAGAAAATTCTTATGCGTAGTTCGTGACGATATTGACAAGTTAGAACATGTTCAAGAAACAGGTGTGCAATTTTTTTTTTCCCTACAATTACAGTATATAAGAATGATAAACCTACCAATTGTATATATCCAATCTCAATTTTTTTATTTTTTATAATGCTAACTACTTCCCTTGCTTTTCACACTGATATATGTATATATGTACTTTCGAATGGTTAGTAAGATCAGCAACATGAGATTGTAACATAAGGAAATAGAATATAAAAGCATGTCTAGTAAGTATGTTAAGTTTTCCTTTTACTGTAATTTTTAAATTGAATGAATTTTCATAATTTTAATATAGGGGAGGTGGGTTTCAAAACGAGCTAAGTTATTTTGAGACATATTGGAAAGTGCATTCATTTCCTTAGCCTAAATTAGGTATATTTGAGATCAATGATTTAGTTTTGGTTGAACCTACACAAAAAGCAGGTAGAGATCCATCTTGTAGAAGCCCAATCTCGGATGATCCATTATGATAAGATATCCTTAGCCCATTATGGAAGGGCTGTAACAAAGTTGTAGATTGAGTAGCTAAATCCATTCATTTAAATGCTTTACCTCTTCTTTGGTCATCCGGCCTTTTCAACCCTTTTGGGATTCATTGTGTTCTGATGCCTCAACATTGGGCTTTATATCTATAAAATCTTGATTATCAATATCAGTATCTTTTTCGACAAAAAAAAAAGATCTAGGTATTTGAAAGCGTTTCTTCCTTGCTTGCCTATTGCATCTGCTAGTGATAAGGATGTGAATATCTAACAAGATTACGCCGCAATGATTTCTCTACGTGATCTAGGAGTACTTCGCGTCTATTTGATATGACTTTGTCTACAGCTATGATTCTGGTAATACATGATTTACAGCTCCGGTATCCCAAAATTATGTTATATCACTTTTCTAACCAACAGTCTCTACTTGGACTTAGGTACATCCACAATTTATCTCACATAAAGATGACATTGGTTTCGACAATCTATAATCTCTAAGGTTAATTTTTCAAAGTCAATTCAGCTCAAAACACAATCAGATTGGCCTATCTTCGGAATGAGCTTTATGAGAGCCGCAGGTTGCAGCAAAACTCTATCGATCGACTAAAACTCGACATCTCCAATCTTCCAGCAAAGTGTATAATTTTTACCTCGGAGCTCCCCACTCTGAAGCTGAGGCAAAGTTCCATCCTAAGAACGCAATGCAGAGCGTCGATTCTTCCGATCATACATTTATACGGACAAGATAAGAAACTCTTTCAAGGGATGTGTCTAAAACGTATGCAACTCTGGGCAAAAGACTATGCTTGCCAACACAATCTAATCCAAATTCGCGGGTCGGAATCAAGGCAGATGGCAAGTTGGATCATAGTTTGATGGATGAAGAGTCTTGTCATATGGTAACATAGCAACACCAAGGAAGCAACTCAAACTAAATTGAAGCATCTTTAGGAGAACAGTCTTGGTCACACTAGGTTCATAGTTGCCTCATGCTAATGTCCTTATGTTCCAGATAAGATCTTTGCTTCCAACCATTTCCATCTAATGGCCGTCCGAGAAAACATCAAATTCCAAAAGCTGAGATGCACATATCTCACGACCACTCCAAGTGACCTATGTATCCTGTCCAAAAAGGGGTATACACTCTGAACTCACGACCAAGCGAGGCAAACCTAGACAAGATCCATCTAGTTGCAGGCAAACACAAACAGGTCGTAAAGGGATTAAAAAGAAAAAAGAAGAAGAAGCGGCATGTATTTTACTATTCCTTAGCAGCCGGATTGCCCGGTGCAACCTTTTCTGGTGCTTCCACCACCTCGGCAGCCCCTACCTTGGCAGCCCCTACCTCGGCAGCCCCTACATCGGCAGCCCCTGAAGTGGCAGTCGTTGTGGCCACACTGTTGCTCACCGAACCAGTGGCATTGTCGATCGCGTCTCCTCCGCTAGCCATCCTCGAGGAACCCACATCCGGGGATGTAGACCCAGAGACATGCTCTTCAGACTGCTTTGGCCGATTAAGGGCATGGCAGTGTGGGCAGTAGTAAGTGATGTACGGGAATTCCTCCTTCCTGGCAAGCCCTGCACAGAAGCAAGAATGCCGAGCTGTTACTCCCAACCAAATGACATCGCAGTCTAAGAAGAACGATCACTGCCTGCATTTGGTAAATGAAACAGGTGTAGCAAACTATATAAACAAGAGAACTCACTCACCATTGTGCATGTGGCAATTACCACATATGAGCGCATAAGACTGCGTTGGATCCTCGCCCACAAGCAACGCTGCAAGTCGAGCAATCCATCCACTGTTCTGCATCAACGATCCATCAGGAGAGTAGTGGTCAACGATCAATTGCTCGTGCTCGGCTGCTGAAGTGGGTGTTCCTCCATCAGATTGACGCGTCATGGTACTCCCTTCACTGCTAGCCCTGTTGTGTGGCTCTTTTCTATTCCGCAGCCCACTCGACTGCATGAGCTCAACATCATTGCTCTTCCCCGTTGAAGCAACAGACTGAGATTCGTCTCCTACATACACCTTCAAGCCAGAATCTGCACCCAATTTCGATGCCAGGACAGTTGCGGCAGCTGCCTTAGCTGCTGGATCCGGATCATATCGCTGTAGAGAGAATCAACGTTAAGTATGACACCTCAACTTTGCATAAGATACAAGACCATGCCCAAGAAAAGATGCACAAACTTCAGGAGCAAAGAAAAGTACATGAAACAAAGCACTGCCCAAGGAAGAGCTAAGAAAATAGATGTAGTTCCAACTACAGCATAGTTACCACATAATTGATTTATGTTTTTTTTTTTTGGTAAGGTAAATATGTATAATTTCCACCAAAAAGCTATACAGCACTAGAAAAACTCGGCACCCACTTGCACTCACCACAACTACATATCAGGTGAGTGGAATGGTACCAAGATCTAAAACAAAAAGAAATATACAATACACGGCAAAAGCCAACAAACCAGCAAAAACACCAAAAAAACGAGTCAGACTGCAAAAATTAATTTAATGTTTCAATGTTGTTACAAAATTAATTTAATCCCCCCAGTTGTGCTTCTCATGAGACACTACTGCAGTACCTACTCCTAAGCTAGGAATGGTGAATATAAAAAGAATTAAAGACTGATGAACATAAAACGTAAGTGAGTGTTTATACAGAGTGTACACCACATGAGGACAGCAAAATGATGTTTTTAGCAACAAGCTCCTTTTATCTATTTCCATTTCCCGATACCGTATATTAAAGTCCCCAAGCCTTGCACCGATATAAGACCCAAGTACTTCAGTGATCCTTTTTTGCAGCTAAATACCACAATTTGCACTTGGGCATCGACCACCTGACCAATAGTAGCAAACTAACAAAGCTAACTCTCAGCTAGAATTTTTGGCCCAAAAAAACCTCTCAGCCAAGATTCACAATGAATATGGCTCAATGTTAAAAAAAGCACAACTTCAAGAGCTACTTGATAGCTGAATATCCACACGGGTCCCAGAAATTAGGTGTTCGTAAAGTGTTTAGCAACAGGGAGTCAATTCTCTTTATAATTAGTTTACCTTGCTTTACAACCCTTTAATATCAGATGAACATGTAAATACCCAGAGTTCTACATTTTGGCGAAAATCAATTACATTGATTAGTACCAACCCCCACCCAAAAAAAAAAAAAAAAAAAAACAATAAAAACAAAAGGCATAAAAAGAGTGGGAGAGTGGAAAAGAAACTTGAGGGAGAAAAAATTTTGACCCCATCCCAGCAATACATAGGGTGGTGGAATCAAATTGATTCTTAATACAAACAATGGACTCCTATTTCAATTAAGGGGTCATGGAAACAACAAGAGTTAAAATGTATGAAGTAAGAATAATGATTCTGAAATTTGACTTATTGGTTGGCAGTCAATTCTCATTGCAAAAAGACCTCAACCTGATTTATTGGCCAACCATATTGCATCACAATTCTGCAATTTCTCTTCTTGAAATGACATAGCAATTTACAATTAAAAAAAAAATGGAGCAGAGTAATCTAAATGTATGAAGTATTAATTATGATTCTGCAATTTGACTTATTGGTTTACAGTCAATTCTCATTGCAAAAGGACCTCAACCTGACTTATTGGCCAACCATATTGCATCACAATTCTGCAAGTTTTCTTCCTGACAATGACATAGCAATTTACAATAAAAAAGGGGGCAGGGTAATCAACGCCAACACCTCAAGTAACATCACTTGTACTGAGTCTCACTTCAGACAGCAATTCTTTCAAATGCCTTAACAAAGCAAACATATAGCAATAGAATTTACTGGCATGAAAATGCCCCACAACCCCAAAAGACGTCACCTGAATTAGCTGCTGAGTAGTATAATAGTTAGTCCTCTCTTTAAGTTCATCAATTTTGGCTTGCCTCTCAGCCCGAAGCCGCTCAAGAGTTTTTTGGTCCTTGCGATCACCTTTAAAGTCAACATGATCAAACAGTCATACAATCAATAGACATAAAAAATCTCAATTCAACATCATGAACAAGAAGTTGGGAATTTGGGCCAATCGAGATGAAGATGAACCTATACCTAATACAAAACAGATCATGCAAGGCATCACCACACATACTAACACATTTTGACCAGAAACAAACATGTGCAGATCTAACTTTTATACCATTCTCTGAATTCAAGATGCCTAAGTTTGCTAAATAGTAAATGACACCACACCAACAATCATGTGCACTTTAGTAGTGGATTTAATTATCAACTCAACCAGTTATCTTCAGACAAGAAGTTTAACAAAAATGGTCCCTGAATGATTGGCAATGAGTAGGTGCCATGTAATCATCAATATAGTTTAAACTGTAAATCAATGATACATAGAGCTTTCTGTTATAAAAGCCATGAATTAGCAAATTGAAAGAGCTTTCTGTTATAAAAGCAGATTTCAAAAATTTGTTGAACAGGACATTGAATGCTACATCCCTATAGAGCTAACAATTTGACCTGGTAGATTAGACGTGTAACCTAAGAAGGCTCAACTAATTTTACTTGTCCCATGGCAATGCATAATTAAAAGGTGCTCTTTAGCTAAGCTGCAATACAATTTCAACATCAAAAGATCATCTAGATCTTCTGCACAGCTAGCTGTAACCAATGACACCCAGCTTTCAGTTTCTGTAAAAACATTGTGAATCATTACAATCTTCTAATGTTGCACCTGGTTACCCCCAAATTAATTCTTAACACCTACTTCAAACCAAAGAGAGCAAAATGAGAGTACCCTGAAGGCCAGACCTCAGGTGTGAAAGCTACTCGGCAACTTTGAATAAGCACTGGTTACAATGTCACCACACACACTGCACACCTGTCCTCCCTCTGAAAGAATGTGGATCAACACTAAAAGGTACCTCTTTTCTACAAATAAGCTCTCAATGGCTCTAGACTCCAGAGCCTCAAGGTCTCAGCAGAAAAAGAACTGCCCCACCATCAAGAGTTGCATGAACATAAGGTAGAATTTGATTTAAGGGTAACAGTGTCCGGCTATGGTAATAAATCCTTGTCAAACAGGCCATTAAAGATTAAAAGAAGAAAAGGCAACATCTCTAGGTCCTACATGCACGCTAGAGAAGATAAAATAGCACCTGCTTGGACATGTTCCTAAGAAGTCACTCAGGGCTTGGGGCAATATGATTAACTTTAAGAGAGAAAATGGAGGTCATGCTATCCCTACCATCATTCCTCATTTTTTTCATTTTGGAAGGAGGGTAGAGTTTTGGTTCCACAATTCCTTTGGTGAAACCCGCTTAATAGACTATGCTAACAAGAGGACATACCTCCTGTTCACGTTGTGCACATGGCAAAGGCAATATGAGGGTGTTATATAGTGTTGGATCAATTCTAAATTGATATTGTCTGCCTCCAAAATAATCCTAAATCAGTGTGTTTTCAACAACAAACAGAAAAGGCTGGATTTTGTCTGCTGCCTCACTTGCATATATCACGTACATGGCTTAATTTGTTCCACCAGTTCATTCTTAAAAGTTTGAGAAAAAACATGCAAAGTTACACTAGAAAACAAGCATCTTAAAATCATGTTAGAAATTCGAAAATCAAATCTTTAGCTGCACTGGCCATAATTGATTCTTCAAACACCTAGAATATTTATCCATGCCTTTCTTGCAATGCACAAGAAAGTCCATGAAAAGATTGACCAAAGGTACTTAGCTAGTTAACAAAGTCCCAGGCTCTTCCGCGATTCTACAAATTGTCTGTATTTTCCCACACCAAATAACCTCTATTTAGCAAAAAATTTATGCTCCAACTTTTAAATTTATGATCCAATAAATAATAAAAATAGCTTTAGGTGGATCCACATAGACAGAATCAATCAACGACAGACACGAATTGTGAACCTTGATGACTTTTGCAGTGGGGGAATAAATCACAACAACGTAACAATCGACAAAGCATTCTCTGTCTTCTCAACCCACGGAGAAGACTCCATCTGTAGACCAAATAATATCCAACAGACTACCAAAGGATGCATAATGCAGCCAGCACTTGAAAAACTAAACAATTGTCACCTCACACTACCACAATCTTTCTCCTACATAGTTCCTAATTTCTGCTTTTGCACTGTCCTTATTGCATTGGCTTTGAGAAAATGTATATGATTGATTGCAAATTCACTAGGAAGCAGTTTTTTAGCAGTTGGGATATGATACTCCTAAGGGTGTATACTAAGTTCTGCATGAATGAACACCATCGGGAGATATCCATATCCCAACTGCTAAAGAACTGCTTCCTAGTGAACTTTTGCAATCAATCATATACATTTCCTCGAAGTGAATGCAACAAGGACAGTGGAAAATCTGAAACCACATGAAAACAATAAAGAGAAGAGTCTACAAGAACGAGAAGCTATTTACAAGACTATCATTTGGTTCGAGACACTTACACATTTTTGTGAAGCTAACAAGACCAGAATAAGATGCAAAAGATACTGCAGGCAAGAGGAACATGGGTAAGACCCGAAAAGCCCTCATTTTCCAGTCAAGATCCACCGACCTAGTTGTCATGATGGCGTATCCCACTGCAACAATCTGGAAGAGCCATCGTCATTCAGTCAGTGTGTATTGTGTGATCTATATCATCGTGTGTGCAAAGAATAGCGAATGCACACAGCACATATCCGCACACATATATACCTCGAAAAGGAGGGAGAAGAGAATGAGATGACGGGCCATCCGGCGCCACGATTGCGACCGCCTCTTCATCCGGGAGAGCACGGCGGCTTCCTCCTTGGAGATGTACTGCAGCCGCTTCTCGAAATCGTCGCTCCGGCTCATCCGGAAGAAGCCGAAAATCCGGGACACCAGCCCCTTCCCCTTCTTCTTCTGCTTCTTCTTCTCATCATCACCGTCGCCATTGCCCTTCTTCTCCATCTCCACCTCGCTCTCTTTTTCTTTCATCCCCTAACAACCCATCATCCGAAAACTCATTCAGAACTCAGCCGAACATCAACCCAACAAACGGAACCATACCCAGTTGACAGAATGTCAAATTAAACGAGAACGAGGACGAATTACACATCTTTACCAATCAAGATTCCGCAGCGACCACGATCCGATCTGCTTGTTCTTCTCCTCTTTCTTTAGAGATCTTCAACGTTTCCTTTATCCGATAAAGGGGCGTCGGTCGGGGCGGTCTCCCAAACTCTCGAATCTCTCCTTCTTCCTCTGCTTTTTCGAATGTTTCGAGAATCCCCAGGGTCGAAGCCAACCCAAGACGTGAATCCCACTTTTCGATCGACACGACAACGAGGACGACTGGAGCAGGATTAAAGTTTACTGCTAGCGTCGATAGTAAGAGAGAGAGAGAGAGAGAGAGAGAGAGAGATTTGTCAATGGAACGTAGAAGAGGGTTCCATTTCCCTTGTAGCCATCAACCGCGTACTTCTCTCCTTCTCTTTCCCCACCCTTTTCCCTTCCAAGAAGTTATCATTTCTACACTGAAAGAATGGATTGCTTTATTGTAAAACTAAAAGTGCTATTTGGAAAAAAATAATAATAAAACGTAAAAAGCGTAACGCTTGATTGGCCCAAGTAAGAAAAGGGTAATTTTGAGACTGTATACAAATTTGAGGAGTAAGTACATTGAAAACCATAAATCATAAAAGTGCAATTAGATCTATAATTAAATCTTAAAACTCTCAATATATGCAATCAAGTCGTACAACTTATCATCATAATGCTATTGAACTCTAAAATATTTAAAAAGTACTGAGTCAAAAAACTTCAAAAAAAGTTCACTAGATCAATGTTACAAGTATTACGATTTGATTATACTTTTTGAAAATTTGAAGGCTCAATTGCATTTTGTGACAAGTTTTAGAATTTAATTGAATTTCTTAACTTAAACTAAAAAAAGAAAACTGGACTTCTTGATAATTGTAAGGTTTAATTATACTTTCAAGACAAATTTTAAAATTTTAAATATATTTCTTCATAAATTTAATTAATTAAATTATGTGCTCAAAAGCGTGGGAGTTGAATCGATTGGTCACCAAAAAAATGGCTTGATCCCATACCTAAATAAGCTTAAAATCTTAGATTCCAAATTTATTTAGGAACAAATTAAAAGTTTATGGGACAATATTGTACATTAAATCAAAATTCATATCATTTATATAATTATCTTATTAGAAAACAGTTACTCCATTCCCATCCCAGTTCTTGTTCTATCGTATTGCCTGTCTCGTGAAACCAAGACCATGGTAAATGCAGCTCAATTCAAGAAAAGTCTATTTTGATTCCTAGACCGTTCATCCTGGTACTACATGTCTAATGTCCATTGACATTTATTGAACTTCGGTGCCTACTGATGTCCTCACCAAACCTCCTCATTTATTTATTACAAAAAGTGAAGCGGCCGACCTGTTCGATTGAAAACGAATGAAAGAATTCGAGTGCAAAGCAGCCAGATCTGATCTCTTAGAGAACATAAATTTTAGTAGGGCCAGTATTTTATGTTCAGATTCGGATGATGCGATTTGACAATTCATGTCTTTGTAAAGTCCTACATCTACATGTTAAAAAGTTCTCCAATCTAAACGGGCTAGGGGAACTATCATTGCAGCATTTTCTCGGCATTTTCTTAATAAATTCTTATATTTTTCATTTGTTTAATCAAGTCATTCTATTTTCACAAATTTCAATCAAATCCTTCGACATCAAATTTGACCTCTAGCTAATAGTGTAGGATGGACAATGATATGTCCCACATGAATGTCCAAATTGAGTAAATTTTATCCACATTATACTGTTCTACATTGGCTAGGTTTTACCGTGATGGTGTGCACATAAGTATCCACATTAACTAAAGTTTATACACATTGTATACTGACACCATGAATATACAGGGATGAAAAGTAAGATTTTTTTGTTATTCAAAGCATCCTAACCATCACCAAGTTTACCTAGACAAACTTTTTGAATGTTGATAGGGCTAGAAATTTGTGACATGTCATGTTGAAATTGGGGTATAACACGAAGATGTCGAATTGGAACATGACATGTGTAACATACATGTTCAATTGCCTCCATATGAACACAATACATAATAAAGCGAGTTACACAACACAACTAACATAATTGTCAAACGTATCACCATGTCAGATGTTGACATGATTCAATGAGTTAACCTATTTACAAATTTACATTAACATGTGTACACAATAAACACGTAAAATAAGCTTATATACAATAACTTATCATAACACTATTAACAAATTTCTAAACAATATGAGTAATTTCACTTCACATCAAAAGTGGACCAATGATTTAGTTTGTCCTATTGCTAAATGATTTTTATAAAAAGAAAATTGTCCAAAAAATCTCAATTCTATTGTATAATTGAATTAGGAATAAATTGGCACAATTGAAAGGTTTAAGATTAAATTGGCCGCCATATAATAGGTTTAAGAGTTTTTGGAAATTATCCCATTTTATATCCCTAAATATGTTTCTATTTTACCATTAATTTTTTTTGAAATGAGTGTTATTTGTATAAGATTTTAAGGATAAAAGAAGTCTTTAAATATTAGTATTAGACATGTTGAAATGGAGGTAATAACAACAGGAGTATCATAATTTTTGCACGAAACTCATTTAAGTGCCACCAATTTAAAAAATCGACCACTTAAGTACTATCGGCGATTTGCCTTGTCGGGAAATCAAATGGTAATGTTAATCATTTTATGTGTCTTTGCCAACGTTGACGATTATAATTTTTTAATATATTATAATTTTTTGTAATATTTTAATTTTTTTTTGAATTTCATATTTTCCTATCGTTTCTCTTTGCTCTTTAGGGCCGGTGAGGCTACAAAACTTGGGCTAGGGTTGCCTTGCCCTCTACTGTGAAGGCTATGGGCGAGGCCATCATGACCTCATTAGCCGTAGGTAAGCTTAACCAATATGGCTGCAATGGCCCTCAACGAGGGCCTTGCGAGCTCATTAGCCATGAGCGAGGCTGTGCCGGCTTCACTTAGGACCTTTGCGACCAAAGGCAAGGGTTTTGTAGCTAGTGAGGGTCACCGATGACCCTCGTTGGCCCTAAAGAAAAAAGGGGGAAAAAGCAAAAGAAAAACAAAAAAATTCAAAAAATTTTCAAAAAATGAAAATATCCATGGGATAATTTGCCGAAATTGGCACTCAAATGATTGATTTTACTATGATAAAACACTTAAGTAAATGAAAAAGAAGTTATGATCTCAAATGAGCATCATACAAAAGTTATGATACTTTTACTATTCTTCTCCTTACTAAAATGTGTATAAATGTCTCGTGTTGAAACAAATGACATATTAACTTAATTTTGTTGATTCAGGTTAAGTGGGTCAAGTCGTGTAAAATACGGTTTTAATAAGATTTTAATGCGTCGCGGACTTGTTTATGACAAGAATTTATTTATGCCAAATCCAAACATGTTTAATTACACATCAGGTCATGTTGTGTAAATCGGGATGTGTCAAGAATTATCGGCTCTTTGTAGACTTCCGCTTATCAGCTAATTGCATCATCCAATGCTGACCTGTGTTCCGAAGTGTTGTCTTTTATCATTCCTTCCATCTCCTTCAAAGCAAACCCACCACATATATGAAGATAAGACGACATAGACCAACTAAGAAATTAAATTTTTAGACATAACGTGAGCAAATCAAGATTGGTTTAAAAATAATATTACGAAAAAATGAGATATGCCACAAGTCAACATCTACATAAATGATCCTTGAGGTAAGAGGATCATAATCAAAGCGAACAAGACTGTGCAGTGTTACTTTTAGAGTTAATTCTTCGAAAAATCCCAAATCGGTATATCTATGATAAATTTACTTAAAATTAATTTTTTGACCACAAAAAATCCTAATTTAGTACATCTTTAACAAATTTACCTCAAATTCCAGTTTCCGTTAAATTTTATTGTCAAATTACTGAGTTAGATGACATGTAATATTTGACTGGTGTACCAGTTTGGGACTTTACTATCCGTTTGTCACATTGTGCTAGTTTTGTATTTTTTGTGGTATTAATCCAGTTTAACAGAGGATATATTTGTCATAGATATACTAGTTTGAGGGTTTTTTGTGGTTAAAAAATTAGTTTGGGGATAAATTTATCACAAGTATATCAATTTTGGGTTTTTCATAGTCATTTGGAGTGAATTTGTCAAAATATGGATAAAAATTTAGTTTGAGATAAATTTATCACATGTATATCGGTTTAGGTTTTTTGTGGTATTAACCCTTAGTTCTAAACCTATTGTACAAATGTTAATTCAGTTCTAAATTTTTTAATTTTATCAATTTAATTCTAAACATTAGCACAAAATTCCAAAGTAATCATTCTGATCAATTTTCGCTTAAAATCACTGATGTGGCAGTCTAGTCATCATCAACCGTCTCAACGAAAATTGATCGTGAGAATTATATTGGATTTTTGCACAAATATTTAGGAATTCTTGGCAAAATTGAAAAGTTTAGAACTAGATTGATCTGTATAAAAAGTGGATGATTGATTGAACAGTTTTCCCAAACTTGTGGCGAATATTTTTTTAAAATTATGATATTCAAGTTATCGATTAAGAAATCATGTGGCGCTCAAGTAATCGGAAAAAAAGAAGAAGTTATGATACGTATATGAAAACTGTACAAAAGTTACTTCACTTGTGATGTTTCTTTTTTGATAAAGACTTTTATTTAAAACTCGAGAAGCACGAAGGAATCAAAAGAGCTAGACATTCGCTTCGACTTGTCATTATTATAAACACTAAAATTTTGCTCTCAATTGCTTTGAAACACTCAGCTCACGCTCATTGGTGCATAAAAGCATACACGGCAGTGGGGATACAAGCCACCGGAGTCTACCAACCGAGCACGTCTAGAATTCGTAGGTTACTGTCGTCCTCGGCTTGGAGAAGGGGCCGTTAACCCGGGCCGGTGCCGGGGCTCTAACCTGGGTGGGCTGAGCTGGCCCAGGCCCTTGGGCCAAATGGGCACGATCCATGCATGGCCCATCCTTTCTAATGGTGTGATGTTTGGCCACAATAAGAATAAAATACATGTGGCCGAACGGTCCAATTCATCGTTAAGAAAACGAGAAAAATTAACTTCTACAAAATTCAACACCTCTTCTTATTTTCATGATCCTGCACTTCTCCTTACTTCTCCGAAAATGTCGATCTCTGTAAAGGATATTTCCGAGCTTGGAATTTGCAATTCACCTAAGTCGACGGTAGTACTTAACCCATTTCTCATATGGCTTGCCAACTCCATAAAACTTTTTTTTGACGAGGGTCGAATTTGTGGAAGATGTTCAACATTGTGGACCTCCCCAATAGTGAGAAGAAGGCCATATGCATGGTATGTGCTTTGAAATTATCTTTGGAACCTAATGGTGGGACGAGCCCTTTGAAAAGGCACCAAGACAAATATTTCGTTGAAATGGTCAATCCAGGGGAGCTACACCACCTCTCATGAAACGGGCCATTGAGATTTGTATTTTTTGTTTTTGTTGTTTATACTAAATGTTATAAAATTGTATTTTTTTTTTTGTATTCTAGTGATGAAATAAATTCGTTTTTATCCGTTTGTTTAGTGTGGTGTTTTTAATCATTAGGTTGTAATTATGTTTATGAGATTGTATTTATCTAAGTCTGATTCCCATGTATTTGTACTTCGATAGGTGCAAATTGTATGCTGTTGTTTGATTATATAATGAGATGTATTGGTTTAAGTCTAAGTCTTTTGTACCATGTCATGTATTTCATTTTTGTCCAATCATCCCTACTCGGAACGACATTTTTTTTATTATCTTATTGAATTTTCAACGAAATATTTTCAGTCTACCTATAATAAAAAAAAAAAACATGAAGTAGGAATAATTCAGTCTACCGACATTTTTTTTATTATCTTATTGAATTTTCAATTAGTTTAAAAAATATAGAAAAAGAAATTGAAAACCAGGCCTTGGCATAACGTCACCGAGCCTGACATATGAGCTAGCACAGCCCATCATTGTCATGGGTGTGCCGGCCCGTGCGCGGTATTTCCCGTGCTGTGCTTGGCCCGGCACATAAAAGTGACGGCTGGGAGTCATTGCTACTTGCTAATTATCATAAGAATTTCCTTAGTATATATAACATCCTAGCAAAATAATTTGGTTATCGAGATGGTAACTTTAAAGGCTGATGCAGCAAGATTCATCGGTCCGATCCTTAGAAAACAAAATTCACGGTCTATTAATATATCGGTATCAAGCACATTGCACTAATTATGAATAAAAAGAGATGAAATCCCCTTAGCAAGAAGCAGGAGTCAGCAATGAGCGATGATATTCATGGGGATTAATTTTGCTGAGCTATTATGCTAAACTACTAAAAAACGTTAGCTATCCTCTTCTTATATGAACCGAACATGATGACCTTTAAATCATTAATCCCCAAAGTAATTGCAGATACATAAGCATTTTTAAAAAAGTTCTTCAAATTATTTGACCAAAAAAGAATTTCTTTGAATTAATTAACGTTTTTTGAAAATGTACCTAAGGGGAAGAAAATAACTATTTGTTCTCATCTTATTGCTCATCTTCAAAGTTTTAAAAGTAGCGGCTTTAATAATGTGAAATAGTGGAAAAGGGGGAGCGGACGAATAGCACAATCAATTTTAAACCAATTGTTTATAATTTTGCTATTTCAAGTCAAAATGACAAGTGCGAAATCCACGTAATTTTCTCCATCAAGCATTAGCCTTCTTATATTGATGTCCATGCCAAATTTCATTTAAATTAATCTCCGAAAGTATTAAAATAAACATATCAAAGTATATTATAATATCATTGGATCAACCGAAATTTTTAGGATGATAGTGCACATCAATAAAAATTAAAATGAATGACCCAATTGAAAGTTCAATTATGACACTACATATCAATAAAAGTGCATAGGCTATTGTTATTATTGAATTTTTATGGATATGGATTGAGTGAATCGGATAAAATTAGGCGGAAAAAAGAAAAGGAAATTGGACACCAGATTTACGTGGTTCGGTCCGAATATCGGAACCTACGTCCACGGGGAGAGCAATACGGAATTTTACTTTGGAAACCAAGCGATACAATGGAGATTACAATTACTCGAACACTCAAACACTCTCTCAGTGTTTTCCAATCTCCAATTACACCTAATAATTCACACAGTGTTTAGCCCCTTACAATTCCCAGTGAAATTCTCACTCAAGGAATTAAACAGATTCTACTAACAAGAATTTAACTGGCTAAAACACTTAGGTGTAATTATAACGAGATAATTTCCTTTCTGCCGAGAGCTCCCAAGCGTTCAGTAAAGCTCACTTCTCGCACTCTTCTTGCTCTCTACTTCCTCATGGCCACCGAAGTCCTCCTTTTATGAAACAAATGGCGCCCCATCTTCAGAAGTCATGCGTCTCCATGCAATTAATGATGTTGGGTGTGCATGGCCATCATCCACCGAAGGAACAAAGCTTCTATCTTCCTTCTTTTCTTCATTTAATAGAAAAAGACAAACATAACCCACAAAATATGAGAAAGGAGGAGAAGGCATTCGACGCCTACAAGATAGGCTTATGAAGAAGCACCTATCAATTTCCATGACCATGCATGCACATGGCCATGTGCATGCATTTAATAAGGTGGAGAAGAAGATGAACGTAGGGGTCATTCTTTCTTCTTTCTTTGACTTTCGTTCCTTTGATGGTTCCCATGAGAAGAAGTCCACCTGCATTAAATTAAAGCAGCAACTTTTGGCCTTTCTCTCACGCTTCCTTCTTGCCGCACGCTTCCTTCTAGCCGCATTCTTTAATTACTTCGCATTAGACACGCATGCAGAAGACAACAAGATCACGTACAATTAATTCTTGATCTTCACGTGATCGAGTTCACATATCCTCGTCAGTTTGATTTATTTACGAGACTCAAACTCGAGACATATTTTTAACGGTTATCATTATCTCTTCTAGCAATAGAAACTACATCATGTTTACATCTCGATTGAATGAAAGCAAGAGATATCGATTTAATGCATTTTGCAAATTCACTTGCTTATCGCTCTGCAAAAAGTTGGAAATAATCATGAAATGAGATCTCCCTTAAAGCCATCCCTAATTATTTTTGGTGCCATGAGTCCAAACTATAAACATTGCGCTATTGTTGCAACGTTGAGGCTAGCTCTGCAGTGAACATCATAAATCACACAATTGGGATTAGTCAGAACTAAGAAAATATTTAAAAGCCAACCGTCATCATGATTAAAAATCAAACACAATAGCACATGTTCAAAACTTACCAATTTCTGTGAATGCTCCAAATTTCCTGACATTGCAATCGCGAAGTTGCTCTATGGTGATAGCAGAGAGCGGCATTTCTGGGGGTACATGAACGCGAAGCTCCCGCAAGACTTGTCCCATAGTCGGTCGAAGCCGCGGATTGGCTTGCAAGCACGCGAACGCCAGCTTGGCGATTGAGACTACGCCTTGCACATCTCGAAGAGAAAGTGTAGAAGGCAAGAGACGTTGATCCAACACATCCTTCAACAGTATTGGTGGTTCATTTTGGGTGGATGATGAACATTCTCCGAAGATAGATCTCCTGGATGCTTGCCCATGATTGTCTCTAATGCAACGACTCCAAAGCTATATACATCGCACTTTTCAGTAGGAATTGAAGAATAAGCCAGTTCTGCAAGTAAAGAATTCACAGCTTTTTATAACCTTGATCAAAAGTTGTTTTCAAATTGACAACATTGCTTCCGATGAGGTTACAATTACAGGTACAAATTTCTACTTAATCTATACTTACAACACTGATTTGAGCATGAGAGTTTATGCTTCGGGGGAGTTTAAAGGATTTTGTTTGATGCTCGCCTCACTTAGGTAACACAAATTTCATATCCTTGAGATGATAATAATTTTTTCCTCTTTTGCCAATTTTTCCCTATCAGGAAAGTCAGAAGGCTTTCTAATCAACATTAAACTTGAAAGCTCTAAATGCGTAAACAAATTTCCATAACAAGATTAAATAACAAAAGAGGGGATGTTTGACACTGAATGCTGACCAAATTAAAAAACTTACGAAGTACCTGGAGCAATATACCCTATTGTGCCAGCAACAATAGTCTAGTTTGATGAATCCGGACGAGCCTCATAATTGCAATCCAATAGAATGTTGTTACTAGTCAAGTCTCGATGAATCAATAGAGGTGAACATTCATGATGCATATAGGACAAAGCATCCGCAACTCCTCGGACCACATTTACCCTCTTGTCCCAATGAAATTCTATTGCTCTTTCATTATGGTTCAAAATTGTTCTCAAGCTTTCTCTTTCCATGTACTCATACACCAAAAAATAGCATTGGACATGAGAGCAGAACCCATAAAATTTCACGATATTACGATGGCGTAGACTTGTTAAGGCTTGAATTTTCCTTTCAAATGGTACCAAATCAACGATCTCATTATCGTCCTGGGATGATAAGGTTTTCTTTATAGCAAATGTTTGACCTTCTGATATATTAGCTTTATAAACAGTTCCATATGCTCCTTCGCCCACATATACTTGGAGTCAAATCCTTCTGTGGCCTCGACGATTCGATCATAGAAAACTTTGCCATCATAACTCAAAATATGCATGAAATCCAAATCGTTTGCCTGTTTGTTGTTCGTTGTCTTGATAATCCTTCTTTGACGGTGATTGATGATTACAAGAACAATCAAGGTGCAAGCGAGAAGGACAATTCCCAACAACGAGAGAAAGATGACAATCGTGATTCTAACTCCAACATTTGGATTGAACCTGCGATATTCAATCTGTATTTCTTAATAAATTCATTATATTTCTTTCCCCATAATGCAAATCTAGATTCCCTTGATTTACTTTTAGAATAAGAATATTCACGCATTCCTTCGTTTGGTTGCCAACAATTGGTTATCACTATGAATTAAAAAGTTTGTCCAAAATTTGTTCATTTTAATTTGGTGGTATAATAATTACTGTTTAATACATTTTACTTACATTAATTGTTATATAGACATCCGCGGTACAATAGTGAGACTTTGGCAGCCCTATATTTTAACGTCTTTATGAAAATTTGCTAATACCAAATTGTTTAGAAGTTCCAATAAAATTTGGATATGGACTATACTTTGAACTTGCTAAAGCTATTAAACTGCTCTGCGGTAAACCTAGGGTCAATCAAGGGCACAGCAGGAGGAGAGCCTCCCGCCACAACGGTGGTGGGGGTGGGGGGAGCCTCAGCAGCGGTGGAGGAAGGCATGCGGCACGTACTCCACTTCGGGGAAGAGGGCTTCGATCAGCATGTCGTGGGTTGGTGCAGGAGATCCCAATTCTACCTTCGGCTTCTCGGTTGGTTGTTTCTTCGGTTGTTGATCGGCCATGCGCTTGGCCGCCTTCAAGTTTTTGTCGAGGAGGTGAATCGTGGCAATTGTCTTGGTATTCATCACCCCTTTGATCATCGGCACCATGGATGGACACTTCGGATCGAGCACTATGATACTCTTGGACCCCATGTCGATCATGGCCCTCGCTCAGTTGAAGAATTGCATTCCTAGGATGAGATCGTAGTCGTCGAGCGAAACTACTTCGAATGGGAGTTTGCCCTTCCATCCGCCAATTTGGACTTCAACCTCCGGGGTTGTGCCTCCACTTGCAAGGTCTTCCGAGTTGATGGTCTTGAATCGCCTTCCGTTCGGCATCACTTCCAAGCCCAACTTTTTCGCTACCTCGGTCGCCATGAACACATTGGATGCACCTGTATCCACCAAGGCATAGAGGGTAATACCACATACCTCAAGTTCAACGAAGAACATGTCCGTTTGTTCCTGCTTCTTGGGCGGAGGTTGGGTTTGTACAGTGTTGAGAGTCATCCCACCAAGTCGGATTTGGCGCTTCTCTTCTTTTGGCCGTTCTTCTTCTTCGACGGAAAGGATGTCATTGACTCGGTGCTTTTGCGAACACTTCTGCATCCAATGGTTCCCTTTGCAAATGAAGCAAGGAGCGAGCGGAGGTTGATCATACTTACTCGTGTAGTTCGCATGCGGTCGACCTCCTTGGACGGGTTGTTTGGATGAGCCTTCTCCCCAAGCCTTCATTCAACCACCTTGATCCTTGGGGCCACAGGAGTTATCACCACCTTCATCCTCGGAGGATTGATTCGACCTCCAATCCCTCGATCGATGCTTCGTTGGATCGAACTTGTTGAGGTCGATGAGCGACTCGGTCACGGTTAAGGCCCTCGAGAGACTTCTCATTTCTCGACGCATCAGCTCTTGCCTTGCCCATGGCTTAAGTCCATCCAAGAGCGCTCCGAAAGCCTCCTCTTCTCCAAGATTGTTGATTTAGAGCTTGATTTCGGTGAATTCCTTCACATACTCTCGGACCGTACCTCGAAGCTATGGGCTTCTTGTTGAGCGAACTCGAGGAAGAAATACTCCCGAAACTCCTTCACGAAGTCATCCCACGTCTCCACGGGATGGGCATCGCGCTTGGTTTCATCACACCTATTGCGCCACCAAAGCATCGCGGTATCAGTAAGGAACATGGCAGCGGTTCGTACCTTAACATTCTCATGTTGGATGTTGGCGGCTCCGAAGTACTGTTCCATGCTCCATACGAAGTTGTCCACCTCTTTGGCGGATCAATCACCCTTGAACTCCTTGGGTTTCGGCACCTCTATCTTAGGCATCGCTTGTGTAGGCATCGCTCCATTCGCGATGCTCAGTTTGCACAAGGCGAGCTCCGTCTTGAGTTCTTGGATCTCCACCTTCATGGCATTGACTTTGTCACGCCCCGACTCTCGAGCTCGCGGCAACCCCTTCTCTTGGTCGATTGAAAGCGACGTCCCAGGACCTATCGACGACCATTCATTTTATCTTTGATTATGCGCAAGCGAAGACGAACCATCCCCGGACAAACATACAATCAAATAGGGATAGAGGGATGAATAGCAAGAACAACAACAACTACTCAATTATTCAATTTATTGGATTAACCAATGGATGATCGTTTTCCAAATTACAAGCCCGACAAAAAGGGCCGATCCATCCTCTAAGCCAAACCAAAAAGACTAGGCTAATCCAACAGTACACAAAGAACCCTCGGGTTCAACACCACGGTCACTCGGACCCATCGGACTCGTCTCCGTCGAGTCGATCACTTTGGAGGAGCGGGGCGGGATCCTCCATTGTGGGTACGCCATCCTAGGGGCTCGAAAATGGTTAACCACGACGGGTTGAGATAAAATCTCAGCGAGTTCTCCCTAAGCCCCGGTTAGTACGCCAACTCAACCCGGGGTATCTCTCCGTAACCACCCCTCACTCAACCCAACAACGACGGCCAAAACCAAACAAAGTCAACAACAATGACAGGGGCAACCAACAATCATACGGTCGGTTCGCATGCAACCTTACCCGGTATGCCATACCCCGCACGTCAAATCTCATACAATGCAAGCAAGGCACATGGCCGTCGATGATACTGAGTTCATCAATTACATGCGAGTCGCACCACAAGCGATCTCACTCGGCCATTGCACACCCCCGCACGACGGCGTCAACTCATGCGTGCGTACCATAATTAATGCAATCATCACGACATTAAGAGCATGCGAATAATCGAGCATCTCACACAGCTTTCTCATGTCTCACACTCACACATGCTCCGATTATTACGACCCCTCCTCCGGGCCACAAGCACAACCTTATGGTTGGCGGTTCTCGGCTAAACCAGCTTCGTCCTCTTTACCTCGAGGCACGGCGACGTCAAGGGCTCACTCCCAAGACGGCATTCCCGAAGGAGCACAAGACTCGCCCACTACCGCAGTCCCGCTGCGACGAGAGGCCCGGGACCCGCCCCATACCGCGATCCCACATAGAACCCCTCCTCGTCGGGCATCCGACCGAAGTCGCGACCCACCGGCCACGGCACACCCCATAGGGATTGGCGGTCTTCCGGCAACGCCGGGTTCTCTCATTTAATGTGATCATGCAACACCTCATCAAGCAATCCATTTATATCTTTGCTCGTCGTGAATGCAACATCACTCATGCTCATGCGACATGCCATTTCAGATAACCCACGCAACATGTCATGCGATCTCACTCGACAATTCCAAAATCCAATTTCCAATCAACATTCGATCACGCATTTCATCAATATTCACGAGTATAATTAACAATCGGCACTTCAATAAATCATAACAACCAAGAACACATCAAAATAAGCCAAAAATTAGCTTCGCATGAACGATGCATCGTGAACGTAATTCGTGAACGATGTCCGTGAACAAGAATCCGTGAACGGTAATTTGTGAACAAGTGATTTTTCCGACATTCAATTAATTAAAACATTTAATCCAGAAATTAAACAAAACATTAATTAAAACAATTAATCAATTCAATTAAATCAAATCATGCTTAATTAATCACATAACCCTCATTTAAGCAATAATTAAGCACAATTAGCAAAATTAAGCTAATCTAATCCTAACCATCTATCTAACCACCTGTCTTAGGGCTAATAAACTTAATTAAACTTCCTAAACCAATCTTACCACTAATTAACCCAACCCTAAGCAAGTTTAGGCACTAAATAGGGATTAGGAGCTAAACTCACCCGTTAAGCGGGCCGGCGACACGGACGCGGCGGCGGCGACGAACCCGACACCCGGGGACCTCTACCACGACGATCCAAGGCAGTCCCGGGGCTGAGAACAGCAGCAACAAACTCGAAATCCTTCTGCAACTCTGAAAAACTGACTGCACAGGAGGAAGTTGCTGACCGGAGTTGAACGGGCTGCCCGGAGCTCCGGCGAGTGGCGGGCCAGCAACCGGCGGCACCTGGGGGTCGAGGGGGAACCACTTGTGGCTGGGATGGGCGGTGGTTTAGTCGAAAATGGAGAGAAACGGAAGAAAAGGCGGAGCTGTGCAGGGGGCGACGCTACAGTGACGGACGGAGGACCGGTGACTTCTGGCCGCCGTACGGGTCGGACGGCAGCTCCGTTCAGTGATCGGCCACCGTGAACAGTACGGAATTTCTGTGCTGAACATTTTGATAGGTGGCACGGCCCGAGATTCCACCGGGAAGGCAACGAACAACTCAAATTTCGGTGAGAGGTCCAAAGCAGAAACTGCAGAAATTGCAAGGAGAAGCAAGGGGAAGAGGGCTGCGATTTTGGAGAAGATGAAGAGAGAGAGAGAGTGAAGTGAAGGCTGAAGGATAAGCCTTATCAAGGCCATCAATGCTTGCCCCACTTGCCAAACAATTGACCTCATCTTCTCTCTCTTCTTTTTGACTTTTCTTCAAAATATCCAAGGGCATTTTGGTCATTTCCACCTTGCACATTTCCCAATCTGTCCTTGGGCTGAAAATGAAGGGCGGGCCTAGGAAAAAGGCCGGAAAATTAATAGGAATGGGCTCGGAAATTTGTTGGGCTCGAAACGGCTTAAGATTAGACAATGGGCTCGGGAGGGTAAATTGTCGGTTTGGCCCAACGGGCTCACTTGCTTGCCTCGGGCCTTCCATGGCGGCTGTCCCACCTTGGGCGTGAGGCCCACACTGATCTTTCTCGGCCCACGTCCTCGTAGGCTTGTTTCCTCGGTCCGAAAATTCCTTTTCCAAATACTCGGCTCAACCGCACCTTTGTCGATCGACTAAGAAGCATCGTCCAAAAGTCCTTCTCGAACGTTCTCGAAAATTCGAAGTCCAATATTGGATTCTCGTGCCATGTCAATTTCGCCCAAATTCCATTTTGGTACTACTCGGCCCGACGGGCGGCTTTGAGGATTCACGCGTAACCGACTCGTGCCAATTCACGTTCAAGACTTCTCGACACATGGACGTCCTTGACTACATGAAATTGCGAAGAATCGATTCTTATTTCAAAGTACACGATTATCAAGGATCGACATAGAGCCATTCGCGGGTTCGATAACAATAGACGGAATCACCCGTCGTCCCATTATTTCTGTCCGCGAATTGACTTCTAGTCGTCCCCGAAATCAGCCTCGCATAACTACGGGATCGTCCTTACGCAAGTCTCACGGTCTAGTCGTTTTCCCAGGTCAAGTTCTTTAGTCGCACGAGTTCTGTCCTCATTAGCCTTTCCCCTCAAGGTCAGTATCTCAGGAGTGATCAGTTCCGAGTGAGATCAACCAACAATGCATTGGCGAAATTAACGTTCATTCATCCCTTAAAATGCTCGAATTTCAGGATGTTACAACTCTTCCCCTCTTATAAAAATTTCGTCCTCGAAATTTGCAACTACTGACAAATCCTCAAAAAGATGGGGGCGCTGATGCTTCATCACTTCCTCACTTTCTCACGTAGTTCCTCTCGTTCGCGGTCTTTGCCAGATCACCTTAACTAAGGCGATAGTCTTGTTTGAAGCACTTGCTCTTTACGGTCCTCTATTCTATCGGCCTTTCCACGTACGACATCCCGTCGTCTATGTCAGATTCCTCAAAATTCAACACATAAGTCGGGTCCAGTTCATACTTTCTCAACATGGACACGTGGAAAACATCATGTACTTGAGCAAGCTTCGGTGGCAATGCAAGACGATACGCTAAAACCCTGATCCTTTCCAAAATTTCAAATGATCCAACGTATCTCTGACTTAACTTTCCTTTCTTGCCAAATCTAGAAGTACCCCTCATCGGCGATACATTCGAAAATACATGATCACCCATCTTAAACTCCAACGGTCTATGATGCTTATCTGCATAACTCTTCTGACGACTCTGAGCGGTTTTTAGTCTGTCTCTGATAATCTGAACTGCATTCAATAACTGCTAAACCAATTTTGAACCAGTGATTCCCAGTTCTCTGACCTTGTTCCATAGACTGGAGTTCCACAAACTTGACCATATTTTTGCCATACCACTCCGATAAAATCTTATCCCACAAGCACTCTCTTTTTGGACAGTGTGTAGTTCGGTTCATTTCGCCCCTTTCGACATCCTAGAAGCTCGCCAGAGTCGCTCCTTGCTCGAGCACTCGGCCCCGCGACCACTCCCCGCCCTCATCGGATCAATCATTACGAGCATCTTCGAACCGCACCACTACTAGCAAAAGTCCCTTTTTGACATGCACCATCTCATAGAGGTATTATCCGCTTTGGCTGTCCCATACCAAGCCTCACGGTTTTAACCTCGTCCGAGTACCTTAAAGTGCAAAACTTTCTCCAGCTCGTCAACCCATGAGCTCGTTTCCACGGGGTCACTTATCAACACTTGAAATCCGATTCACCGAATTTCCATCGAATCACTTTGTCCAAATTCCACAAACTATCGATTTTTTTTTTCAACAATCATTTCACGTCCATTTAATAACCAAACCAAGAATTCACCTCAACCACTTGAAAATGAGTGCAAACCAAATGTCATTTATTGCACTAAAGGCTTTCAAATACCTCTTCAAATCCTTTCTGATACCTCGAGAAGAAATCATCGATAATGCTATTTCCTCACTCTTCCATCTAGCATCAAGGGATAATTAATTCTTAATCCACCGAAAACAAAAATCCATTCCTCAAATCCCTATCTTATATATCTCCTGAAATAATCCACCTTGGGTAAATTCATATCTTAATCGAATCTAAGACTTCCGAACAATAAATCATCCACCGTAATTCTTGTCAAAGATTATCGCCATTTAATAGATCATCTCTTATGATCCCATACCTACAACTCCTCAAATCATCAAGATAAAACTTAGCTGACTTCCATTAAATCCAATGACCTCAATTGTCGTGACGCGTAAGCAACCAATCTTCCTTGTTGCCTTACCACACTGTCAAATCCCTTATACGACACTTCACTGCAAATGTCATATTCTCCAATACTAGACTAAATCCTCAAAACGGGTGCGGTAATCAGCTTATACTTAAGCTCTTAAAAATTTCACTTACTCGTCCATTCAAATTCTTACGTCCTTCATTAACCTTCGTATCGAGGCGTAACTATCGTAGAGAACCTTTCTACGAATCATCGTACTAATCACGTCTCGACTTAGAAAACTTCGAACCTCGTCCTTTGTCATAAGTCCCGACATATTCATGACTGCCCTAATCTTAGTGGATCCATAGAAATTCCTTCGTCCAAAATTATATGACCAACAAAACAACACGAGTAAACCCAAACTCGCACGTATTAAACTTGGCATACTGTTTATGCTCTCGAATGGTCTATAGCACCACCCTCAAGTGCTGTTCGCGTTCCTCTAATTTCCTTGAATATTCCAATATATCGCTCATGAACACAATTACAATTTGCTCCAAATACGCCTTAATCACTCAATCCATCGAATCCATAAAAGCAACGGGCGCATTAGTTAATCCAAACGGCGGTACGGTAATCTCGTAGTGACCAAATCGCACACGATATGTCGTCTTTAGTTTATCCTGCTTTTTAATCTTCAACTACTAATAGCCCGTCCTTGGGTCTATCTTGGGACATATCGAAGCTCCTTAAAATGGGTCAAACAAGTCATCTATCCTTGGTAATGGATACTTGTTCATGACCGTCCTTTGGTTGAGCTACTGAAAAGCGATGCATAAGTGTAACGATCCATCCTTGATTCTCCAACTAACCAATTAACCTCATTGTCCAATAACCTTGGCAACCTTCGTCCAATAAACAAGTTACTTCCAACGACGAATTTCAAAGGGGTCGAGGGTCCTCCTCGATTTCCCACAAACTCAAAACTGTCACCCACTTCGAGTTAAACCGAATTGTCTTTCCATGACAATCCACTTTCGTTGGGTGGGATGGTATTCCTTCTCCCTATCATCGGTCCCTTTCCAAATTGATGATTATCTCATTAGGCATGAACCGCGAGCCAAATGCGGTCACCCTTTTGATCATATCCTTCTATCATCTGGGCCCTTTCGTACATCTCATCAAAACTCTTTAAACTCAAGGGCACCAGCTGGCTTTCAATTCCGGCTTCAAGCCATCTTTGAACCGTCTCACCCTATCCAAGGGTCCTCCACTAATCTCGGTACATACTAGGCCAACTCAGCGAACTTCGTCTTATACTGATCCACTGACATCTAATTCTGACGAAACTGTTGGAACTCTGCCATCTTTGACTCTCTCGCACTGTTTGAAAAATACTTTCAATTGAAAGCTTCACAAAAGGCACCCCAAGTCTGAGCAATGCCTTTAGGGAACACTCTTCTTTGAGTGGCTTCCCATCAAGTACTGACATTTTCTTAAAGCTGATAAGCCGCTAGAAGCACTCTGTCTTCCTCTGAACACCTCAACATCAGTAACAATCCTCTCACTATCCCTTATCCAAAGGGTCGCAGCTTCGTGGTCGCCCACGCCACCGACCTCGGTGGCTTCGTCTCAGAACTGCTCTACCCGGCCTAGGCATCGGTCTCTCACGGACCTCTCCTCTCACTAGGGGAACCACAAGGACCAAAGCAAGAGCACTCAGCTTGCTGTCCTATCAAGGTCTCTAGGCCGCGGCAGATCACAACTAACCTAGGATCGCCACACGCTACCTCAAAGATTGGTTTGACCAGACACCGCCCTACGCCTAAGGGCGCTCTCTGCTAAGGATTGCTCATCACTCTGAACTATGAGCAACCCGCCACCACACAAAACCACAAAAGCAATCACAGGCACGTAAAGTAAAAGCCATCCCTATCTCACTATCCCAAAATCCCACGCACCTTATCACTCCAAGTCTCGACCTCGCCCGATACCAAAACCGACGGGGTTGTCACGCCCGACTCTCGAGCTCGCGGCAACCCCTTCTCTTGGTCGATTGAAAGCGACGTCCCGGGACCTATCGACGACCATTCATTTTATCTTTGATTATGCGCAAGCGGAAGACGAACCATCCCTGACAAACATACAATCAAATAGGGATAGAGGGATGAATAGCAAGAACAACAACAACTACTCAATTATTCAATTTATTGGATTAACCAATGGATGATCGTTTTCCAAATTACAAGCCCGACAAAAAGGGCCGATCCATCCTCTAAGCCAAACCAAAAAGACTAGGCTAATCCAACAGTACACAAAGAACCCTCGGGTTCAACACCACGGTCACTCGGACCCATCGGACTCGTCTCCGTCGAGTCGATCACCGGAGGAGCGGGGGGGATCCTCCATTGTGGGTACGCCATCCTAGGGGCTCGAAAATGGTTAACCACGACGGGTTGAGATAAAATCTCAGCGAGTTCTCCCTAAGCCCCGGTTAGTACGCCAACTCAACCCGGGGTATCTCTCCGTAACCACCCCTCACTCAACCCAACAACAAACAGCCAAAACAAACAAACAATGGGGCCAACAAATGACGGGGCAACCAACAATCATACGGTCGGTTCGCATGCAACCTTACCCGGTATGCCATACCCCGCACGTCAAATCTCATACAATGCAAGCAAGGCACATGGCCGTCGGATGATACTGATTCATCAATTACATGCGAGTCGCACCACAAGCGATCTCACCGGCCATTGCCACACCCCGCACGATTTGTCAACTCATGCGTGCGTACCATAATTAATGCAATCATCACGACATTAAGAGCATGCGAATAATCGAGCATCTCACACAGCTTTCTCATGTCTCACACTCACACATGCTCCGATTATTACGACCCTCTCCTCTCGGGCCACAAGACAACCTTATGGTTGGCGGTTCGGCTAAACCAGCTTCGTCCTCTTTACCTCGAGGCACGGCGACGTCAAGGGCTCACTCCCAAGACGGCATTCCCGAAGGAGCACAAGACTCGCCCACTACCGCAGTCCCCGCTGCGACGACAGAGGCCGGGACCCGCCCCCATACCGCGATCCCACATAGAACCCCCCTCGTCGGGCATCCGACCGAAGTCGGGCGACCCATCGGCCACGGCACAACCCCATAGGGATTGGCGGTCTTCCGGCAACGCCGGGTTCTCTCATTTAATGTGATCATGCAACACCTCATCAAGCAATCCATTTATATCTTTGCTCGTCGTGAATGCAACATCACTCATGCTCATGCGACATGCCATTTCGATAACCCACGCAACATGTCATGCGATCTCACTCGACAATTCCAAAATCCAATTTCCAATCAACATTCGATCACGCATTTCATCAATATTCACGAGTATAATTAACAATCGGCACTTCAATAAATCATAACAACCAAGAACACATCAAAATAAGCCAAAAATTAGCTTCGCATGAACAAGATGCGTGAACAGCATTCGTGAATGCAATCCGTGAACGAATCCGTGAAATGTAATTTGTGAAAAGTGATTTTTCCGACATTCAATTAATTAAAACATTTAATCCAGAAATTAAACAAAACATTAATTAAAACAATTAATCAATTCAATTAAATCAAATCATGCTTAATTAATCACATAACCCTCATTTAAGCAATAATTAAGCACAATTAGCAAAATTAAGCTAATCTAATCCTAACCATCTATCTAACCACCTGTCTTAGGGCTAATAAACTTAATTAAACTTCCTAAACCAATCTTACCACTAATTAACCCAACCCTAAGCAAGTTTAGGCACTAAATAGGGATTAGGAGCTAAACTCACCCGTTAAGCGGGCCGGCGACACGGACGCGGCGGCGGCGACGAACCCGACACCCGGGGACCTCTACCACGACGATCCAAGGCAGTCCCGGGGCTGAGAACAGCAGCAACAAACTCGAAATCCTTCTGCAACTCTGAAAACTGACTGCACGGGAGGAAGTTGCTGACCGGAGTTGAACGGGCTGCCCGGAGCTCCGGCGAGTGGCGGGCCAGCAACCGGCGGCACTGGGGGTCGAGGGGGAACCACTTGTGGCTGGGATGGGCGGTGGTTTAGTCGAAAATGGAGAGAAACGGAAGAAAAGGCGGAGCTGTGCAGGGGGGGCGACGCTACAGTGACGGACGGAGGACCGGTGACTTCTGGCCGCCGTACGGGTCGGACGGCAGCTCCGTTCAGTGATCGGCCACCGTGAACAGTACGGAATTTCTGTGCTGAACATTTTGATAGGTGGCACGGCCCGAGATTCCACCGGGAAGGCAACGAACAACTCAAATTTCGGTGAGAGGTCCAAAGCAGAAACTGCAGAAATTGCAAGGAGAAGCAAGGGGAAGAGGGCTGCGATTTTGGAGAAGATGAAGAGGAGAGAGAGAGTGAAGTGAAGGCTGAAGGATAAGCCTTATCAAGGCCATCAATGCTTGCCCCACTTGCCAAACAATTGACCTCATCTTCTCTCTCTTCTTTTTGACTTTTCTTCAAAATATCCAAGGGCATTTTGGTCATTTCCACCTTGCACATTTCCCAATCTGTCCTTGGGCTGAAAATGAAGGGCGGGCCTAGGAAAAGGCCGGAAAATTAATAGGAATGGGCTCGGAAATTTGTTGGGCTCGAAACGGCTTAAGATTAGACAATGGGCTCGGGAGGGTAAATTGTCGGTTTGGCCCAACGGGCTCACTTGCTTGCCTCGGGCCTTCCATGGCGGCTGTCCCACCTTGGGCGTGAGGCCCACACTGATCTTTCTCGGCCCACGTCCTCGTAGGCTTGTTTCCTCGGTCCGAAAATTCCTTTTCCAAATACTCGGCTCAACCTAAGCACTGTCGATCGACTAAGAAGCATCGTCCAAAAGTCCTTCTCGAACGTTCTCGAAAATTCGAAGTCCAATATTGGATTCTCGTGCCATGTCAATTTCGCCCAAATTCCATTTTGGTACTACTCGGCCCGACGGGCGGCTTTGAGGATTCACGCGTAACCGACTCGTGCCAATTCACGTTCAAGACTTCTCGACACATGGACGTCCTTGACTACATGAAATTGCGAAGAATCGATTCTTATTTCAAAGTACACGATTATCAAGGATCGACATAGAGCCATTCGCGGGTTCGATAACAATAGACGGAATCACCCGTCGTCCCATTATTTCTGTCCGCGAATTGACTTCTAGTCGCCCCCGAAATCAGCCCGCATAACTACGGGATCGTCCTACGCAAGTCTCACGGTCTAGTCGTTTTCCTGTGTCAAGTTCTTTAGTCGCACGAGTTCGTCCTCATTAGCCTTTCCCCTCAAGGTCAGTATCTCAGGAGTGATCAGTTCCGAGTGAGATCAACCAACAATGCATTGGCGAAATTAACGTTCATTCATCCCTTAAAATGCTCGAATTTCAGGATGTTACAACTCTTCCCCTCTTATAAAAATTTCGTCCTCGAAATTTGCAACTACCGACAAATCCTCAAAAAAAGATGGGGGCGCGATGCTTCATCACTTCCTCACTTTCTCACGTAGTTCCCTACGTTTCGCGGTCTTTGCGGATCACCTTAACTAAGGCGATAGTCTTGTTTCAAGCACTTGCTCTTTACGGTCCTCTATTCTATCGGCCTTTCCACGTACGACATCCTGTCGTCTATGTCCAGTTCCTCAAAATTCAACACATAAGTCGGGTCCAGTTCATACTTTCTCAACATGGACACGTGGAAAACATCATGTACTTGAGCAAGCTTCGGTGGCAATGCAAGACGATACGCTAAAACCCTGATCCTTTCCAAAATTTCAAATGATCCAACGTATCTCTGACTTAACTTTCCTTTCTTGCCAAATCTAGAAGTACCCCTCATCGGCGATACATTCGAAAATACATGATCACCCATCTTAAACTCCAACGGTCTATGATGCTTATCTGCATAACTCTTCTGACGACTCTGAGCGGTTTTTAGTCTGTCTCTGATAATCGAACGCATTCAATTTGCTAAACCAATTTTGAACCGGTGATTCCCGTTCTCGACCTTGTTCCATAGACTGGAGTTCCACAAACTTGACCATATTTTTGCCATACCACTCCGATAAAATCTTATCCCACAAGCACTCTCTTTTTGGACAGTGTGTAGTTCAGTTCATTTCTGCCCCTTTCGACATCCTAGAAGCCTGCCAGGAGTCGCTCCTTGCTCGAGCACTCGCCCCGGCGACCACTCCCCGCCCTCATCGGATCAATCATTACGAGCATCTTCGAACCGCACCACTACTAGCAAAAGTCCCTTTTTGACATGCACCATCTCATAGAGGTATTATCCGCTTTGGCCTGTCCCATACCAAGCCTCACGGTTTTAACCTCGTCGAGTACCTTAAAGTGCAAAACTTTCTCCAGCTCGTCAACCCATGAGCTCGTTTCCACGGGGTCACTTATCAACACTTGAAATCCGATTCACCGAATTTCCATCGAATCACTTGTCCAAATTCCACAAACTATCGATTTTTTTTTTCAACAATCATTTCACGTCCATTTAATAACCAAACCAAGAATTCACCTCAACCACTTGAAAATGAGTGCAAACCAAATGTCATTTATTGCACTAAAGGCTTTCAAATACCTCTTCAAATCCTTTCTGATACCTCGAGAAGAAATCATCGATAATGCTATTTCCTCACTCTTCCATCTAGCATCAAGGGATAATTAATTCTTAATCCACCGAAAACAAAAATCCATTCCTCAAATCCCTATCTTATATATCTCCTGAAATAATCCACCTTGGGTAAATTCATATCTTAATCGAATCTAAGACTTCCGAACAATAAATCATCCACCGTAATTCTTGTCAAAGATTATCGCCATTTAATAGATCATCTCTTATGATCCCATACCTACAACTCCTCAAATCATCAAGATAAAACTTAGCTGACTTCCATTAAATCCAATGACCTCAATTGTCGTGACGCGTAAGCAACCAATCTTCCTTGTTGCCTTACCACACTGTCAAATCCCTTATACGACACTTCACTGCAAATGTCATATTCTCCAATACTAGACTAAATCCTCAAAACTGGTGCGGTAATCAGCTTATACTTAAGCTCTTAAAAATTTCACTTACTCGTCCATTCAAATTCTTACGTCCTTCATTAACCTTCGTATCAGAGGCGTAACTATCGTAGAGAACCTTTCTACGAATCATCTCGTACTAATCTGTCGACTTAGAAAACTTCGAACCTCTCGTCACTTTGTCATAAGTCCCGACATATTCATGACTGCCCGATCTTAGTGGATCCATAGAAATTCCTTCGTCCAAAATTATATGACCAACAAAACAACACGAGTAAACCCAAACTCGCACGTATTAAACTTGGCATACTTGTTTATGCTCTCGAATGGTCTATAGCACCACCCTCAAGTGCTGTTCGCGTTCCTCTAATTTCCTTGAATATTCCAATATATCGCTCATGAACACAATTACAATTTGCTCCAAATACGCCTTAATCACTCAATCCATCGAATCCATAAAAGCAACGGGCGCATTAGTTAATCCAAACGGCGGTACGGTAATCTCGTAGTGACCAAATCGCACACGATATGTCGTCTTTAGTTTATCCTGCTTTTTAATCTTCAACTACTAATAGCCCGTCCTTGGGTCTATCTTGGGACATATCGAAGCTCCTTAAAATGGGTCAAACAAGTCATCTATCCTTGGTAATGGATACTTGTTCATGACCGTCCTTTGGTTGAGCTGCGAAAAGCGATGCATAAGTGTAACGATCCATCCTTGATTCTCCAACTAACCAATTAACCTCATTGTCCAATAACCTTGGCAACCTTCGTCCAATAAACAAGTTACTTCCAACGACGAATTTCAAAGGGGTCGAGGGTCCTCCTCGATTTCCCACAAACTCAAAACTGTCACCCACTTGAGTTAAACTGAATTGTCTTTCCATGACAATCCACTTTCTGTTGGGTGGGATGGTATTCCTTCTCCCTATCATCGGTCCCTTTCCAAATTGATGATTATCTCAATTAGGCATGAACCGCGAGCCAAATGCGGTCACCCTTTTGATCATATCCTTCTCTATCATCTCGGGCCCTTTCGTACATCTCATCAAAACTCTTTAAACTCAAGGGCACCAGCTGGCTTTCAATTAGGCTTCAAGCCATCTTTGAACCGTCTCACCCTATCCAAGGGTCCTCCACTAATCTCGGTACATACTAGGCCAACTCGGCGAACTTCGTCTTATACCGATCCACCGACATCTAATTCGACGAAACCGTTGGAACTCGCCATCTTTGACTCTCTCGCACTGTTTGAAAAATACTTTCAATTGAAAGCTTCACAAAAGGCACCCCAAGTCTGAGCAATGCCTTTAGGGAACACTCTTCTTTGAGTGGCTTCCCATCAAGTACTGACATTTTCTTAAAGCTGATAAGCCGCTAGAAGCACTCTGTCTTCCTCTGAACACCTCAACACTGTAACAATCCTCTCACTATCCCTTATCCAAAGGGTCGCAGCTTCAGGGTCGCCCACGCCACTGACCTCGGTGGCTTCTGTCTCAGGAACTGCTCTACCAGCCTAGGCATCGGTCTCTCACAGACCTCTCCTCTCACTAGGGGAACCACAAGGACCACAGCAAGAGCACTCAGCTTGCTGTCCTATCAAGGTCTCTAGCGCCGGCAGGATCACAACTAACCTAGGATCTGCCTACACGCTACCTCAAGACGGTTTGACCGACACCGCCCTACGCCTAAGGGCGCTCTCTGCTAAGGATTGCTCATCACTCTGAACTATGAGCAACCCGCCACCACACAAAACCACAAAAGCAATCACAGGCACGTAAAGTAAAAGCC
The DNA here is from genome assembly GCA_014182845.1 of Corymbia calophylla. Classification (NCBI taxonomy): domain Eukaryota; kingdom Viridiplantae; phylum Streptophyta; class Magnoliopsida; order Myrtales; family Myrtaceae; genus Corymbia; species Corymbia calophylla. The sequence goes on along the minus strand of CM024696.1, from coordinate 13,695,988 downwards.
ATCCCTATCTCACTATCCCAAAAATCCCACGCACCTTATCACTCCAAGTCTCGACCTCGCTCGATACCAAAACCGACGGGGTTGTCACGCCCGACTCTCGAGCTCGCGGCAACCCCTTCTCTTGGTCGATTGAAAGCGACGTCCCGGGACCTATCGACGACCATTCATTTTATCTTTGATTATGCGCAAGCGAAGACGAACCATCCCTGCAGACAAACATACAATCAAATAGGGATAGAGGGATGAATAGCAAGAACAACAACAACTACTCAATTATTCAATTTATTGGATTAACCAATGGATGATCGTTTTCCAAATTACAAGCCCGACAAAAAGGGCCGATCCATCCTCTAAGCCAAACCAAAAAGACTAGGCTAATCCAACAGTACACAAAGAACCCTCGGGTTCAACACCACGGTCACTCGGACCCATCGGACTCTCGTCTCCGTCGAGTCGATCACTTTGGAGGAGCGGGGCGGGATCCTCCATTGTGGGTACGCCATCCTAGGGGCTCGAAAATGGTTAACCACGACGGGTTGAGATAAAATCTCAGCGAGTTCTCCCTAAGCCCCGGTTAGTACGCCAACTCAACCCGGGGTATCTCTCCGTAACCACCCCTCACTCAACCCAACAACAGACAGCCAAAACCAAACAACAAGTCAACAAATGACGGGGCAACCAACAATCATACGGTCGGTTCGCATGCAACCTTACCCGGTATGCCATACCCCGCACGTCAAATCTCATACAATGCAAGCAAGGCACATGGCCGTCGGATGATACGATTCATCAATTACATGCGAGTCGCACCACAAGCGATCTCACCGGCCATTGCCACACCCCGCACGATCATTTGTCAACTCATGCGTGCGTACCATAATTAATGCAATCATCACGACATTAAGAGCATGCGAATAATCGAGCATCTCACACAGCTTTCTCATGTCTCACACTCACACATGCTCCGATTATTACGACCCCTCCTCCGGGCCACAAGCACAACCTTATGGTTGGCGGTTCTCGGCTAAACCAGCTTCGTCCTCTTTACCTCGAGGCACGGCGACGTCAAGGGCTCACTCCCAAGACGGCATTCCCGAAGGAGCACAAGACTCGCCCACTACCGCAGTCCCGCTATTGACAGAGGCCCGGGACCCGCCCCCATACCGCGATCCCACATAGAACCCCTCCCCGCGTCGGGCATCCGACCGAAGTCGGGCGACCCGGGCGGCCACGGCACAACCCCATAGGGATTGGCGGTCTTCGGCAACGCCGGGGTTCTCTCATTTAATGTGATCATGCAACACCTCATCAAGCAATCCATTTATATCTTTGCTCTGTCGTGAATGCAACATCACTCATGCTCATGCGACATGCCATTTCAGATAACCCACGCAACATGTCATGCGATCTCACTCGACAATTCCAAAATCCAATTTCCAATCAACATTCGATCACGCATTTCATCAATATTCACGAGTATAATTAACAATCGGCACTTCAATAAATCATAACAACCAAGAACACATCAAAATAAGCCAAAAATTAGCTTCGCATGAACGATGCATGAAGTGAATGCATGGTCGTTCGTGAATGTAATGTCGTGGAAAGTAATCCGTGAACAGTAATTTGTGAACAGTGATTTTTCCGACATTCAATTAATTAAAACATTTAATCCAGAAATTAAACAAAACATTAATTAAAACAATTAATCAATTCAATTAAATCAAATCATGCTTAATTAATCACATAACCCTCATTTAAGCAATAATTAAGCACAATTAGCAAAATTAAGCTAATCTAATCCTAACCATCTATCTAACCACCTGTCTTAGGGCTAATAAACTTAATTAAACTTCCTAAACCAATCTTACCACTAATTAACCCAACCCTAAGCAAGTTTAGGCACTAAATAGGGATTAGGAGCTAAACTCACCCGTTAAGCGGGCCGGCGACACGGACGCGGCGGCGGCGACGAACCCGACACCGGGGACCTCTACCACGACGATCCAAGGCAGTCCCGGGCTGAGAACAGCAGCAACAAACTCGAAATCCTTCTGCAACTCTGAAAAACTGACTGCACGGGGAGGAAGTTGCTGACCGGAGTTGAACGGGCTGCCCGGAGCTCCGGCGAGTGGCGGGCCAGCAACCGGCGGCACTGGGGGTCGAGGGGGAACCACTTGTGGCTGGGATGGGCGGTGGTTTAGTCGAAAATGGAGAGAAACGGAAGAAAAGGCGGAGCTGTGCAGGGGGCGACGCTACAGTGACGGACGGAGGACCGGTGACTTCTGGCCGCCGTACGGGTCGGACGGCAGCTCCGTTCAGTGATCGGCCACCGTGAACAGTACGGAATTTCTGTGCTGAACATTTTGATAGGTGGCACGGCCCGAGATTCCACCGGGAAGGCAACGAACAACTCAAATTTCGGTGAGAGGTCCAAAGCAGAAACTGCAGAAATTGCAAGGAGAAGCAAGGGGAAGAGGGCTGCGATTTTGGAGAAGATGAAGAGGAGAGAGAGAGTGAAGTGAAGGCTGAAGGATAAGCCTTATCAAGGCCATCAATGCTTGCCCCACTTGCCAAACAATTGACCTCATCTTCTCTCTCTTCTTTTTGACTTTTCTTCAAAATATCCAAGGGCATTTTGGTCATTTCCACCTTGCACATTTCCCAATCTGTCCTTGGGCTGAAAATGAAGGGCGGGCCTAGGAAAAAGGCCGGAAAATTAATAGGAATGGGCTCGGAAATTTGTTGGGCTCGAAACGGCTTAAGATTAGACAATGGGCTCGGGAGGGTAAATTGTCGGTTTGGCCCAACGGGCTCACTTGCTTGCCTCGGGCCTTCCATGGCGGCTGTCCCACCTTGGGCGTGAGGCCCACACTGATCTTTCTCGGCCCACGTCCTCGTAGGCTTGTTTCCTCGGTCCGAAAATTCCTTTTCCAAATACTCGGCTCAACCGGCACTGTCGACTGACTAAGAAGCATCGTCCAAAAGTCCTTCTCGAACGTTCTCGAAAATTCGAAGTCCAATATTGGATTCTCGTGCCATGTCAATTTCGCCCAAATTCCATTTTGGTACTACTCAGACTGACAGGCGGCTTTGAGGATTCACGCGTAACCGACTCGTGCCAATTCACGTTCAAGACTTCTCGACACATGGACGTCCTTGACTACATGAAATTGCGAAGAATCGATTCTTATTTCAAAGTACACGATTATCAAGGATCGACATAGAGCCATTCGCGGGTTCGATAACAATAGACGGAATCACCCGTCGTCCCATTATTTCTGTCCGCGAATTGACTTCTAGTCGTCCCTGAAATCAGCCTGCATAACTACAGGATCGTCCTTACGCAAGTCTCACGGTCTAGTCGTTTTCCCTGTGTCAAGTTCTTTAGTCGCACGAGTTCTGTCCTCATTAGCCTTTCCCCTCAAGGTCAGTATCTCAGGAGTGATCAGTTCCGAGTGAGATCAACCAACAATGCATTGGCGAAATTAACGTTCATTCATCCCTTAAAATGCTCGAATTTCAGGATGTTACAACTCTTCCCCTCTTATAAAAATTTCGTCCTCGAAATTTGCAACTACTGACAAATCCTCAAAAAGATGGGGGCGCTGATGCTTCATCACTTCCTCACTTTCTCACGTAGTTCCCTCTGTTCTGCGGTGCTGCCAGATCACCTTAACTAAGGCGATAGTCTTGTTTCGAAGCACTTGCTCTTTACGGTCCTCTATTCTATCGGCCTTTCCACGTACGACATCCTGTCGTCTATGTCCAGTTCCTCAAAATTCAACACATAAGTCGGGTCCAGTTCATACTTTCTCAACATGGACACGTGGAAAACATCATGTACTTGAGCAAGCTTCGGTGGCAATGCAAGACGATACGCTAAAACCCTGATCCTTTCCAAAATTTCAAATGATCCAACGTATCTCTGACTTAACTTTCCTTTCTTGCCAAATCTAGAAGTACCCCTCATCGGCGATACATTCGAAAATACATGATCACCCATCTTAAACTCCAACGGTCTATGATGCTTATCTCGCATAACTCTTCGACGACTACGAGCGGTTTTAGTCTGTCTCGATACCCGAACTGCATTCAATAACCGCTAAACCAATTTTGAACCAGTGATTCCCAGTTTCTCGACCTTGTTCCATAGAGGCGGAGTTCCACAAACTTGACCATATTTTTGCCATACCACTCCGATAAAATCTTATCCCACAAGCACTCTCTTTTGGACGGTGTGTAGTTCGGTTCATTTCGCCCTTTCGACATCCTAGAAGCTCGCCAGAGTCGCTCCTTGCTCAGGCACTCTGGCCCCGGCGACCACTCCCCGCCCTCATCGGATCAATCATTACGAGCATCTTCGAACTGCACCACTACTAGCAAAAGTCCCTTTTTGACATGCACCATCTCATAGAGGTATTATCCGCTTTGGCCTGTCCCATACCAAGCCTCACGGTTTTAACCTCGTCTGAGTACCTTAAAGTGCAAAACTTTCTCCAGCTCGTCAACCCATGAGCTCGTTTCCACGGGGTCACTTATCAACACTTGAAATCTGATTCACCGAATTTCCATCGAATCACTGTCCAAATTCCACAAACTATCGATTTTTTTTTCAACAATCATTTCACGTCCATTTAATAACCAAACCAAGAATTCACCTCAACCACTTGAAAATGAGTGCAAACCAAATGTCATTTATTGCACTAAAGGCTTTCAAATACCTCTTCAAATCCTTTCTGATACCTCGAGAAGAAATCATCGATAATGCTATTTCCTCACTCTTCCATCTAGCATCAAGGGATAATTAATTCTTAATCCACCGAAAACAAAAATCCATTCCTCAAATCCCTATCTTATATATCTCCTGAAATAATCCACCTTGGGTAAATTCATATCTTAATCGAATCTAAGACTTCCGAACAATAAATCATCCACCGTAATTCTTGTCAAAGATTATCGCCATTTAATAGATCATCTCTTATGATCCCATACCTACAACTCCTCAAATCATCAAGATAAAACTTAGCTGACTTCCATTAAATCCAATGACCTCAATTGTCGTGACGCGTAAGCAACCAATCTTCCTTGTTGCCTTACCACACTGTCAAATCCCTTATACGACACTTCATTGCAAATGTCATATTCTCCAATACTAGACTAAATCCTCAAACTGGTGCGGTAATCAGCTTATACTTAAGCTCTTAAAAATTTCACTTACTCGTCCATTCAAATTCTTACGTCCTTCATTAACCTTCGTATCAGAGGCGTAACTATCGTAGAGAACCTTTCTACGAATCATCTGTACTAATCTGTCTGACTTAGAAAACTTCGAACCTCTGTCACTGTCATAAGTCCCGACATATTCATGACTGCCCTGATCTTAGTGGATCCATAGAAATTCCTTCGTCCAAAATTATATGACCAACAAAACAACACGAGTAAACCCAAACTCGCACGTATTAAACTTGGCATACTGTTTATGCTCTCGAATGGTCTATAGCACCACCCTCAAGTGCTGTTCGCGTTCCTCTAATTTCCTTGAATATTCCAATATATCGCTCATGAACACAATTACAATTTGCTCCAAATACGCCTTAATCACTCAATCCATCGAATCCATAAAAGCAACGGGCGCATTAGTTAATCCAAACGGCGGTACGGTAATCTCGTAGTGACCAAATCGCACACGATATGTCGTCTTTAGTTTATCCTGCTTTTTAATCTTCAACTACTAATAGCCCGTCCTTGGGTCTATCTTGGGACATATCGAAGCTCCTTAAAATGGGTCAAACAAGTCATCTATCCTTGGTAATGGATACTTGTTCATGACCGTCCTTTGGTTGAGCTACTGAAAAGCGATGCATAAGTGTAACGATCCATCCTTGATTCTCCAACTAACCAATTAACCTCATTGTCCAATAACCTTGGCAACCTTCGTCCAATAAACAAGTTACTTCCAACGACGAATTTCAAAGGGGTCGAGGGTCCTCCTCGATTTCCCACAAACTCAAAACTGTCACCCACTACTGAGTTAAACTGAATTGTCTTTCCATGACAATCCACTTTCTGTTGGGTGGGATGGTATTCCTTCTCCCTATCATCGGTCCCTTTCCAAATTGATGATTATCTCAATTAGGCATGAACCGCGAGCCAAATGCGGTCACCCTTTTGATCATATCCTTCTCTATCATCTGGGCCCTTTCGTACATCTCATCAAAACTCTTTAAACTCAAGGGCACCAGCTGGCTTTCAATTCCGGCTTCAAGCCATCTTTGAACCGTCTCACCCTATCCAAGGGTCCTCCACTAATCTCGGTACATACTAGGCCAACTCAGCGAACTTCGTCTTATACTGATCCACTGACATCTAATTCTGACGAAACTGTTGGAACTCTGCCATCTTTGACTCTCTCGCACTGTTTGAAAAATACTTTCAATTGAAAGCTTCACAAAAGGCACCCCAAGTCTGAGCAATGCCTTTAGGGAACACTCTCTTCTTTGAGTGGCTTCCCATCAAGTACCGACATTTTCTTAAAGCCGATAAGCCGCTAGAAGCACTCGTCTTCCTCTCGAACACCTCAACACAGAACAATCCTCTCACTATCCCTTTATCCAAAGGGTCGCAGCTTCAGGGTCGCCCACGCCACTGACCTCGGTGGCTTCAGTCTCAGGAACTGCTCTACCCGGCCTAGGCATCGGTCTCTCAGGCGGACCTCTCCTCTCACTAGGGGAACCACAAGGACCACAGCAAGAGCACTCAGCTTGCTGTCCTATCAAGGTCTCTAGCGCCGGCAGGATCACAACTAACCTAGGATCTGCCTACACGCTACCTCAAGCACTGGTTTGACCAGACACCGCCCTACGCCTAAGGGCGCTCTCTGCTAAGGATTGCTCATCACTCTGAACTATGAGCAACCCGCCACCACACAAAACCACAAAAGCAATCACAGGCACGTAAAGTAAAAGCCATCCCTATCTCACTATCCCAAAATCCCACGCACCTTATCACTCCAAGTCTCGACCTCGCCCGATACCAAAACCGACGGGGTTGTCACGCCCCGACTCTCGAGCTCGCGGCAACCCCTTCTCTTGGTCGATTGAAAGCGACGTCCCAGGACCTATCGACGACCATTCATTTTATCTTTGATTATGCGCAAGCGGAAGACGAACCATCCCCAGACAAACATACAATCAAATAGGGATAGAGGGATGAATAGCAAGAACAACAACAACTACTCAATTATTCAATTTATTGGATTAACCAATGGATGATCGTTTTCCAAATTACAAGCCCGACAAAAGGGCCGATCCATCCTCTAAGCCAAACCAAAAAGACTAGGCTAATCCAACAGTACACAAAGAACCCTCGGGTTCAACACCACGGTCACTCGGACCCATCGGACTCAGTCTCCGTCGAGTCGATCACTGGAGGAGCGGGGCAGGATCCTCCATTGTGGGTACGCCATCCTAGGGGCCTGAAAATGGTTAACCACGACGGGTTGAGATAAAATCTCAGCGAGTTCTCCCCTAAGCCCCGGTTAGTACGCCAACTCAACCCGGGGTATCTCTCCCGAACCACCCTCACTCAACCCAACAAAGACGGCCAAAACCAAACAACAGTCAACAACGAGACGGGCAACCAACAATCATACGGTCGGTTCGCATGCAACCTTACCCGGTATGCCATACCTCGCACGTCAAATCTCATACAATGCAAGCAAGGCACATGGCCGTCGGATGATCTGATTCATCAATTACATGCGAGTCGCACCACAAGCGATCTCACACCGCTTGCCACACTTCCGCACGATGTCAACTCATGCGTGCGTACCATAACGTGCAATCATCACGACATTAAGAGCATGCGAATAATCGAGCATCTCACACGGCTTTCTCATGTCTCACACTCACACATGCTCCGATTATTACGACCCTCCTCCCCGGGCCCACAAGACAACCTTATGGTTGGCGGTTCTCGGCTAAACCAGCTTCGTCCTCTTTACCTCGAGGCACGGCGACGTCGGGCTCACTCCCAAGACGGCATTCCCGAAGGAGCACAAGACTCGCCCACTACCGCAGTCCCTGCGACGAGAGGCCAGGACCGCCCCATACCGCGATCCCACATAGAACCCCTCCCCTCGTCGGGCATCCGACTGAAGTCGGGCGACCCACTGGCCACGGCACAACCGTAGGGATTGGCGGTCTTCCGGCAACGCCGGGTTCTCTCATTTAATGTGATCATGCAACACCTCATCAAGCAATCCATTTATATCTTTTGCTGCATCGTGAATGCAACATCACTCATGCTCATGCGACATGCCATTT